>OX578278.1:60606401-60856401 GCA_951217055.1 Gerris lacustris
GAAAATGACCTCGTCTCATAGAGACCAATCCTTTTTTTCTTTTTTTATCCATCGCCGGCATTTGGCATTGTAGCCATTATGCCTCTGACACTCCAATAAAGAGAAGATAGCCGCTTGAGAGAGCTTTGTCCTTCTACGTTTAGTCGCTGCTGCAGCAATCCAGTGCAAGACGTCAGGTGTTCTCTGTTCAGGCTTCCGTCGTTACAAATGGGGCAGACAGGGGTTGTTATTACTCCGATACGATACAGATGCTCTCCTAGAGACCAATACTATTGTAATTCAAATTATTGGAGAACCACTACTGGATGTGGTCTCCTAATCTTTAATGTAACAATACAGACTTTTTGTTATAATTGGTACTTACTAGTTGTGGCAAAATAAAAAACAACAAATAAATAGACTGCCAATTAGTGTGGCACAGCTTCCTCACATCCTATCATGTACTTTATTGTTATATTACTTTATAGTTTTATTGTTTATTATGTAAAAACCATTAATAGTTTTTAGCGATCTTTAACACTTCATAGCGGTGTCGCTGTTGGTTTTACTAAAAAATAGTATTTGAAAAAAAATGTTTGTCTCATTGAATAGATGAAGTTAGATTTTTTTCCCGACCTAAAATTCCAATTTTAAATTTGAAGTTCACGTATACGCGAGTGTTGCGCATGAACCCTTAAACGGATAACGTTGTCCAACGAACCTGTCCTGGGCATTGGTAAAATGAACTTGTCTACCAAATTTCATTAAAATCGGTCGACATTTACTCAAGCAATCGTCGCACATTTCAGGATTCACAGACAGACAGACAGACCCGAGACCAAAAATGTTCCCTGATGTCTGAAACGGATTTCTGTCTTGGAATTTTAAAATCGGAGACATAAAAATTGTTTCGATTCCCAAAAGTGAACACAATGCTTTCGTTACCTTCGGTAAACTCGGAAGCCAAATAATAATAATAAAGGTGACCTTAAATTGTGTAAATCCATCAAAAGCGAAAAATCAAATTTTCATCACAATCACACACATGAGAAAGAAAAGAATATGAGCAATGAGCAGTAAGGGCATCAGACAAAGAAATATACTATCTAGGAAAGTCATCAATAACGTTAAAGAAACTGTGGTGGGACGGAAGAGGCATAAATTGAGATAGGTGGTTAAACCTGCTTACGTTTGCAGATGAATATACGAATAATGCAACGAAAATTCTAAAAGAGCAACAAAAGAGAGGCATAAGGCTAAATATTAACAGAAACAAAAGGAAAACTATTTTATAAATCTCGAAACCAATAATAATGATATAATTATAGACACGGAGGGAAGGGACTCGGAATTAATGAAAGGAGAATACATAATATGTAGGTGAACTAATAAACAGCCAAGATCAAAATTAAGAAATAAAAGTGAATCAGAGAATTTCACTAGGGTAGAAGGCTTCCAACAAGAATTAACAGCCATTTTAATCTAGCATAGAAAGGAAGCTAAGGAAAGCTTTGGACTCCAGGTTTTCTCATGTGATGACGTACGGAGTGGCATGGACCTTGAATACATATATTAGTTAGGAAGATGATTTGCACGCAGAGGAGGATGAATATAAACGTGTTAAGCTTCACGTTAAAACATTTCACTTTAACTTTTGATTTTATAATGCATGTATCATATATTATGTATGAGTTCACTTGCATTATTACTTTGAAAAAGTAAAAATTAATCTTTTAGAACAAACCCGAGCCAAATTTCTTCTGAAGTTTGTTAACTAAATGTTAAGTTGATATTATTAGAATAAAATTGAAATGTCACATCAAGAAAACCATGTTTTAAGGGATAGTATAAAATCAACAAAATTGTAATAAAATGTCGCTTATGAATCTAGAGTGCAAGGTGAGGGTTACAAATAAAAGTTGTATTTCTCGGTCCCTTAACAAAATAGAGTTAAAACATAATCAATTGAATTCGAATTAATTAGGAATAAATTTGCAAATCCATTATCCTTATAGTACTAAATATAATAAATCTATTTTTACATTGGTTCCAAGTTCTATATTTAAACTTAAATTAGGGGAAGTTATTTTATCGGCTGTTTTTAAGTTCTTATTGCAACCTTGAAATGCATTTCCCTTAACCAACTGTCGCAGTGTTAGGAAACATATAAATCAAAGTTGTTGGTTTTCCTGCATAATCGAAACTGTCCATATTCCTGTTAGAGAAGATTAATTGCATGCAGTTTACTAGGTCCCACTGGGCTCTCGTTTTCAATGAAAGTAAGAGCTGAGGAGTAAGGTGAACTGGGGCGTAATATCGAACTGGCCTTCTTACATCCATAAATACTCCTCTTCTCTTAGGGCTTCTTCTGCCCACGGACCAGAACAAACCGGCCAATCTGTTCTTGTTTATATAAAAAGAAGGTTCATCCTATCTTATAGATCCAACTGATCTAAAAGCTTGGAAGAATTTAATGGAATGGCTTTATTAGTTAGCTCATATTTAAAAGCCATTTAGGCATAATTACGAGTATTTCCAATATATAAAGCTCCTATTCTCTCCCTGGTTAAGTAAAAATATGTCCTCAAATGGTCATATGTGGGACAGTGGGATACCACTCATTCACTACGGTTTTAACAAACATAGTAGACTTGTCTAATAAAAACCTTATATAGTTGTATTACTACTTAATCTACAATAATAATCATTATTCTACTCCCACCGTTCTTAGTTATAATAAGAGATTGTTTCTTCGGTCAAGCTACAAATCTTCCTTTTGCTTTTTTTAATATGCTCCTTTTTGTCTTTATATCTTTTATGTTTTCCTTTTAAAACCGAATGTTTCGACCTTATATTCTTCCTCTATTTAATAAATTTTATATGATCCAAATGTTTAAAAGTATACATTTTTTAATGGATTTTATTGCATAAATGGATACTACTAAATTAGTATTTTTCTAATAGTAAACAAAAATAAATAGCCAAATTGGTCACTTTACGATTAACTAGTTGAAAAACTAATAACAGGTCACTAATGAATATGAATGCTAAAATAAAATCAAAAACTCAGATGACAAGCTTAAATACTCTAATATTCCCCGCAGGAGATGCGAAGCACTATTGACATTGGAATTACTTCACCAGCTAACGATTTCAAAATACTTCGTCATTGAAGTCGTTTCACAGTTATAAAAGCAATATGTTTAGATGGCTTCCGCGGACAGGCAGAATATGGTAGTTATTTAAATCCTTTATATTAACTTCTCTTTTGTTTGATTGAACTGTCTGTCGTCAAAACCTTGTATACCCCTATATATATATTTGTGCACTAATAGTTTATAAAATGTGACATCACATGTAGCATGTAGCTCAAGTTGAATAAAGATATGAAAATGTTACTTCCTGGAAACATTTGTGTTAATATTGTGCCTTGTTTTTTATTTTTGTTATACCTATATTATATAAAATATTGCATGAATACATTTCCATATTCCACATTTTATGAAGCTCTATTATTATTAGTTATAATTTACATATTCTACTAATTAATTTTGTTTTTCATTTCTACAGGGACTGGATATTTTTAGCGACTTCGAGTTTATTCATACTACATAAGTATAAACTACTACCAGGAAGGGAAAGAGAGAAAGCAGTGCTTGCCCTACACTCTGTAGGGCATTGAAGGAAACTAGTTTTCCTTCTAGTTCCCCGATTTTCCGCTAGATTGAACTCGGCGCCTCTGATTCAACTCACCATAACAACACTTCTTTTAAATGGTAACAACAAAAACAATATCTATTTCTTTTACATGTTTTCTAAATTTTAACTTAGACCACTGACAATATGTTAATTCAGTTGTTTTAATACATATTTAAAATTTGAAAGGAATATTATAGACGCTTTTGTGACAAATCGGCATAAATTGCACATTTATAAATAAATTGAACTTGTAAAAAATATATATAAATAAATAGAATTATTATAGTATAGTCGCAGGTAGAAAATAATATAATGAGTAATACAAATAGTAAAATTGAGATGTATGTAAATAAATATATCAAATAGTATAGTATTTAGCCGTAGATAAAAAAATAATTCACAAAAAAACCTAACCGTGGAAGAAGGGCCAAGTTCCAGACCCTCTACCAAAATAGTCAGCCCATCAAAGTAGTGATATCTGCTTGTTGGCCAAGTCTGCTCTTATTTTAGTATATAACCTCACTTCACTCCTACTTTCATGAGCAAGACTGAACTTTTCTTTGAGTTGCTTAACACTTGGCCAGTTTTTGAATGAGACATTAAACAAACTTGGCCGCAATGTAGATATCACTACTTAGATTGGATGACTTTTTAGGTGGGAGTCCTGAACTTTTTCCTTTTCTACTGAGTTCCCCCCCCCCCCCCCCCGCGTAACTGTTATGTGATTACACATGATACTGATGTTTTATGCCTCATTCAGAAACTGGCCAAGTGTTAAGCAATAAAATGAAAAGACCAGTCTTGCTCATGAAAGTAGGAGTGAAGTGAGGCTATATACTAAAAAAAAGACCAGACTTGGCCAACAAGTAGACATCACTACTTTGATAGGCTGACTATTTTGGGAGAGGGTCTGGAACTTGGCCCTTTTTCAACGGTTAGGTTTTTGATGTGTGGATATCATTCCTTTTTGTGGATTTAGCATCGAGGGCTTCGTCTTTGATTTTTACGAGATACAGGAGGAATTAAGAATGTCTTATATTTTCTCTTGTGATTGTTCGAGTCTCTGTTGAGAAGCTGAAGGATTGGCCTCTTGGGTGGTGTTAACACCATGCACAGATACCCAAGTACGATCTTGTATTTTCCAGCGTCGACATTTTTTTGTCATAATGGACGTAAATTCTGGCTTATACGAAGATCGTAGGCGGTTGTATAATACAAGTCCCGGCCGTACCGTAATGTGTGCTTGGATATACGATCGTCAATTCTAAACAACTTCTCCATGATGTAGAAATTTGTTTAAGTAGGCACAGAAAAGTAAGGAAAAGGATAAGTTTTTACTTACACAATGAAAAACTGGCATCAGATTAATTGTCAAAACAATACCCGACCGGGAGGAAATGTATATAATACAAATGTAGGCCAAGAGCGTTAGCTTAAAAAAGGCCATTAACGGGAAAAAATGCCGATAAAGCTGAATTTTGGTTTATGGCTTTATTTTGGTCCCCTGATCAACATATTAATTTTTCCCCTTCGAGGGAGGTCTGATTTGGCCGCCATTCTGAAAAAAAGGGACCGAAATTCGGTTTTTTGCCAATATCTTCGTTCTCATCGACAAAAATAAATATTATCAAATTTATAGGACTTTAAATTGTCAACAAAAATGGTTCGATGTCATTATACGCTAAAGTCAATAGTTTCGAAGCTATAGCTCTGCAAAGTGTGACATATTTCTGCACCCGCATGAAATAGGAGTTTTTCTACTCCACGACTCGCTCGCGACACCGGTAAAATCGAGTTTCTACATAGATTCAAACCACGGGGTACATTATTTATTATCGAGTGTCAATGTATTTTTCGTCTGAAAATCGAAAAAATGTCGCACTTCGCAGAGCTATAGATTCGAAACTATTGACTTTAGCGTATAAGGACATTCAACCTTTTTTGTTGACAATTTAAATTCCTACAAATTTGATAATATCTATTTTCGTCGTATCATCGATGAGAACGAAGATATTGGCCAAAAACCGAATTTCGGTCACTTTTTTTCAAAATGGTGGCCAAAGCAGACCTCCCTCGAGGGGGAAAAATTTGTTGATCAGGGGACCAAAATAAAGCCATAAACCAAAATTCAGCTTTATCCGATTTTTTTCTCGTTCAAAGTCTCTGGCGCTTGGCCTAATGTACGTATACCATTTTTTTTTTTTTAAATAAACAAATGACACAGCCTTAAAGTTCAAATCGAGGCCTTTTAAATGGTATGCAACACAAATAACAAAATTTTATAAAGGTAGTCACGAGACACGGCACTCGGGAAAAGGTTTACTCTCATGTTATCAAATAAGACGAATTTATAAAATAACAAAAGTCCAGTTATTTTAGTCAAATATATGGCTTCTGTTCCAAAAAAAATAGGAGCTGAATTGTTTTTTTTATCGCTTCATTTTGACGTCAATCGACAACGAGATCGTGGTAGCGTTAATAGATATTCAAGGGCAAAGGTCAACAAATTCGGTTATTTCCGAAAGCTCACTTCCTATGACTCGGTCATCAATCAAGGTGATTAAAATTAAAGATTTTCTCAAAAAAAGGCACATTAATTTTTTACGTACAACGGACGGTTTACGGATTATAGGGCGAAGAATAGCCATGAATATTTAGTATTCGTCGCCGCACCACTTTTTACGTATTTTTACGAATATTTCGCTTCCTATGGTACTGAGACAAATTAAGGATTTTATCAAAATGAAAGATTATAAAATCTCCCACAGAAAAAAAGGTCTTGATAATTTTTACGTACAACAAACTGTTTAGCAAAAAACCTAGTTTACTATAACTTGCGTAGTGTCTGTTTTGCACGACTTTTTACGTATTTTTGCGAATATCTCGCTTCCTCTAGCTCGGAGACAAATTAAGGATCAAATAAAATTTAAAGATTATAAAATTTGCCGCATGAAATAGTATGTTCATTTTTTACGTACAATGAACCGTTTAGATAATAAAGTGCTCCGAAGTTTCCGCAAGAGGCGTATCAACGAACAATATCATTGGTTTTTCTTTGAGGCAGCTCCACGGTGAGAACCGTTATTGACATTACAAGTTTGTTTGGACGTAGTTTGAAAATATTTCTGCTCTAGTTTTCTTTTATATTTTACAAAGTTAATTGTTACTGTGACAATCGCAACGGCGAAACATTGTTTTATATATGTAACGGACTTATCGACATCGTGACTGTGGACCGTGGTATGAAAAATTTGAAAGAAGGAAGTATCAAAAGAGTGATGAACATTTAGCACATTTAACTAGTGTTAACTCCGTAACAGTGAGTGTGGAGTGTCGAAAAGATAACACAAATAAAAAAGTATTGAAACATAAGTTTTCTATTACATAGAAAATCACGACGATTGTCAATTAAAATGCAAGAATGACACTGATTTGGTGCGCAATACTCAAGCGACTATTCTTTCTAAGCTTGGTAAGAAAGTAGTAAAAACTGAATCAAGAAGAAGATCGTCTACGAATAGTTGATACTGCTGCAGCAATTAGGATTTTTGTCCAAGGTTGAATAATCGTAGAATTCGGTTTTGATTTTTCCTACCTGGTTTCATAAAAAAATATTTGTTGCTTTTGGTTTGAACCGATGTTGACTTTTTTAAATGTTTCCATGAGTATTGCGCAGTTATATAAAAAAAATAATTTATTATTCTTGTAAGATATAGGAACATATCCAAGTCCAAGATAGGAAGCTATCCAATCAGAAATAAAATCTGTTAATAATTGCGGATGTCATGAGAGAACAAAAGCAATAATTAAAAAATATTAATCGAACCTGGCTCCAACCAAGGTGCAACCGATAGAGGTCAGTAAAAATCAGTAGCTGAATGTGCAATCAGTTTTTCGATACAACTTACTGTTCTTTCATAATAACATATTTAACGATGCGTCCACCATTTATATTTTTTTTAGGGGAGGGGGTAAAAAATTTCATTCATTTTCACGGCTATATCTATACAAGTGTACCAAATTTTAAGTTTCTTGCTACTCTGGAAGCTGCTTATGATTTTGATGATGAGTGAGTGAGTCAGTAACAAAAATGCAAACTCTGAAACTCTTCTCCGTTGTAAAGGCTGAATATTAAGGGCTAATTTGTTTACAGTGTCTTAAGCTACTAAGACCTAATCAATGTTTCAATTTTCGAAAGCCCATCATTAGAGGAAGCAGAGATAAATGAGGGAGAGAAAAACCGGGTGAATTGGTTCAAGTAAAGATATACGCACGGCATGCTTACCTGAACTTGGCCTTGCGCACTGCCGTCCGCACAGATATAATTAAGTCACATAAATATATTGATTGAAAGTGAATAGTTTTGTCATATTGATAAAAAAGTATTACATATAAATAAATTTAGATCTTCCGTAGAAGACTATGTCAGAGAATTTGTGAATTGTGAATGTTGTGATTCATAAATTCTCTGATGCAGTGTCCTCAAGAAGATTTAGATTTTTAGTGAACTCTGGCCGCGGACACCTACGCTATAGAAGTAATAAAAATAGCATTGATAACGTATGATATATGGTGTATATTATAGATTAAAAAGTTGTAAGACCATAGGATTAGCCTAGTTTCCCCCTAAGCAAGAAGTTGTACTAGCTCTAATTTATCCAGTACAAGTTAATGATATTGTTTGTCTACCCCTCCTTATTCTCTGTCCCTCATCAACACAAACATTTTCTTTCCCAAATCTTTCAAAACTATACGTTTAAATTTAAAAACATTTTCTGTCTTCTGTCACAAATCATTGAAATAGTGCAAACCTTTTCTTAAATTTATCTCATATTTAATTTATCTTAATACTTAATTAATTATACTTATTAATTATACTTCACTGTTTTTTTGTTGTCTCGATAAAAAAAAATTATAGTTTTATTATTAGCTTGTTATTCTTGTTTAGTAGTTTACTTCTTAGCTTATTTACTTGATATCTTCTTAACAAGATAGGTTGTTAACCTTTATTAGTTGACGCATTATCATCTAATTTTCTTGTTAGCTTTATTTCATTAGCCATGTTGTTTAGTTTAGACATTACTTTGTTATATTGTTAGCATGTTGAATTTTTTTTTTTTTTAGCATACTCGTTATCTTGTTTTCTAGTTACTTTGTTATATTGTAAGCTTATTGACTTATTTGTTAGTTTACTCCTTAGCTTGTTTACTTCTGTTTTCTTTCTTTATTTATTTATTTTACATAACTACTCTAATTTATACATATTTAAGTGGTGAAATGTAGTTATATAAAAAAAAATCGTAGCGTAACTTACATACTTTTCTAAGATCGCAATCTTTAGTACTTACTTTCCATATATATATATATATATATATATATATATATATATATATATATATATATATATATGCTCCTGTTTTAGTCTAAACTGTAAATACCTTTTAAAATTTAGTATATTTAAGTTATTTTATGAGGTTATTAGGGCACGAAAACACCTGTTATGTTATTCCAATATCAGCAAAACTTTACCAGAAAGTGTAACACAAAAAATAGACTTTCTACTATAATTAATTTTCTATTTCAAGTCTTTTTTTAAAACTATTGAACTTTTTTTTAAAACTAAATTTATTGTTCTATAGAGAAGATCAGCTAACTTTATGGGAGTTTTAGTATATTTAATGCCGTTTGCTTATCATCTCTGAAATTCTGATGGGATAAATTATGTGCGTGTATAAGGTGAAACAAGAAAAATGACGAATTATTAAATAACACACAGTGTGTCTCCAGATAGAGTACTAAAGAGGAATTATTAATTATGGTTCAGAATTGCAAAAAACTTTAATTTTTTTTATATTTAAGTAAACATTAAATATTATATTATTTCATGAAAATAAAATACATTACTTGCAAATCAAATAATAAGCTTACATAATACATTTTTTGAATTTTACCCCCTCAAAACTAGAAATAAACACAAAATAGAACGTAATAAAAATTAATCTACTATTTAAGTGCTTTTTAACGATATACATCATAATATAAAAGATTAACTATGACATTTGTACTCCTGTACTTTGAGGTACCAAAATTATATTTTTAATAAACAAACAATACGTAATAGTAAGTGTACAACATTTTTAAAAATAAACCAATAAAATAGCTTTAATGTACATATCAAGGCCTTTCAAATGATATTCGGCACAATATTAAAAACAAAAAAAAGTGGTCACGGGACACGGCACGCGGGGATAAGTTTACTCTCATGTTCTCAGCAAATAGGATGAACTAATGAAATAAAATAAACTCAATTTAAAGAGGATTAGTGTGAGATTCAAGCGCCTAAATCAGAAATGAAATCAGTCAAACAATTATAGAAACTATGGCCATTCAAAGACAAAAATGGAAAAAAATAAAACCAAGAAAATACCAAAATTATCACCATCTAAGGCACAACCGATGATGATACGACAAAAAAATCATAAGACCAAAGTTGTAGATCTTTTAAAATCTGTTACCGCTGGTGCTATCCGTTTTCCAATCGATTTACCGTTTAACCGCAATAAGCCCCCAAAACAGCTTAAAAATCATGTCGGCCTTTTTTATTTTTTTAAGGGGGGAAGGAGAGGGAAAAGGGTACTTTTTATAATAATTTTGGTTTACAATATGGACGTTGCGCGTCGAATGGCGCAAACCGCAAGTCTAGCTCTTCTGGAAATGGGTAAACATTAATGTCAGTCAGTGAGTCAGTTAGCCATGCGGCATTATAACATATTGCCATATTAATTTAGCACGATTTAAAGTGCGCAGACGGTTGAAAAAAGGCGGGTGCTATCTGCGGGCTATTTTCGACAACCCATCCAAATTTCATAAAAATCAGATTATTACTTTTAAAGATATAGGTGTAAATAAATGTATGTTTGTGAGCATGTGGAAGATAAACAAATAAGCGCAGAAGGTTGAAATTTATATGGGACCAACAATGGGCTACGTATTACCTACTAACTAAATTTCATTAAAATCGAACAAGGAGTTTTTAAGATATGGTGGTTCGCAAAAATTGAGCGACAGACCAACAGACGGTCTGTCGGTCTGACAGACAGACGGTCTGTCGGTCTGACAGACAGACGGTCTGTCGGTCTGACAGACAGACGGTCTGTCGGTCTGACAGACAGACACGGGACCAAAAATGTTCCCTGATGTCTAAAACGGATTTCTGTCTTGGAATTTTTGAAATCGGTGATATAAAATATTTTCGTTCTTCAGAACGATCACATAGCTTCCGTTACCTTCGGTAAGCTCGGAAGCAAAAAAATTTTGTATCATCGAATTAACAATAATAATTCGTTATTTAGCTACACTAGTAATAATTTAGATAAAATGAAAGGTATGTTTGAGTAGAGCTGGCAGAATCAGGGCATTTTACACCATTCGGTAATATAAATGATCGTCTTTCTCAAAAATAAATGGTATAATAAGAGAAGCTGAGTTAGGAATCAAGGGTAGGCTAAGCCTAGGAATAAGTTAGATGGAAGATTTGCTAAAATCAAGGATAAATGCATCCCTTCCCATTCATTAGTAAAGCAATCGGAGATGAGTTTCTACAACTGAAAATTTCCATTTTGCGCTCCACCTTTTCACCAATTTAGTAGAGTTGAGCTGTTTAATGCCAGCAAAACTAATATCCATAACAAGGGCCCCAGGGGCTATCGTAAATTACCGTCCTAACACAGATATATTTGGTTCAATTTCACGAGTTGTGAAAGATATATTACAATTATGATCCCATTGAATATATCAAAATAATAATTAATCTTCATCATCAATCATTCAATCAAACGTTGCAGGTAAATTTTTGCTTTATTTGTAGTTATTTCAAACATTGTTTAAATAGAAAATTAAATTTGTTTTGCTGTAGAAAGAAAATAGTTTATAATTCGATTAAACACTTATATTTCAATGATTAGACCTGTGGATTCTGTGGATTTATAAAGACCAATATATGGTAAAATTAATAGTCTCCCAATTTGCACAGGCTACCCGCATCCTATTTCGTATACATTTACAACTTATTTACTGTCAAATTTATTTAATTTTCCCCTATTTGTCAAAATTTGATTTGATTTTATCATCAATTAAGCAATATTTAAAGAGCGTAGGCGGTATAAATTAATTCGAAAAACCGACCGAATTTCATAAAAATCAATAATAACAAATGGGCGCAGAACTTTGAGAGTTGAACTTATATTGGACCAACAATTGACTAATTATGACCTACCATCCAAATTTCATTAAAATCGGACGAGTAGTTTTTTAAGATATGTTGGTTCGCGAAATTTCAGCGTCAGACTGACAGACAGACCGAAACGGAACCAAAAATGATCCCTGATGTCTGAAATGGATTTCAGTTTTGGAATTTTTGAAATTGGAGTCATAAGAAATGTTCGCTCTTCAGACCGACCACATAGCTCACGTTACCTTCGGTATGTTTGGAAGCCAAAAAATAAATAAAACATTTTTTACATTTTGTGTAATTCAATTTATTTGTGTGTCTCGATCAACTGGTTATAACGGTAAGGAGAAATTATAATATTATCTCCAAATAACAGCCCCTGTATGTTAATTCAAGACAGTGGTTTCAAGCGTGTCCGATAACCTCTCGGCTTTACTAACCGCAAAAGAGTAATGATCAATGTAGTATGTGATATCTATTAACCAACTTCGAAAGCGTTATAGCATTACTGAAAAAAAGCTAACAAAAGCTACGCATATTTATTGTGTATATAAGTACGGGTAAAATAGACCATAAATAGAGCCCCAAACATATCAATAATCCCCAAAAAAAACAATATCGTCTATTCATGAAACTTGGTTTATTGAATTTCCAAAGAATTAAAAAAAATTGAAGGGATCGAACAACTAAATGCTTCTTATATAGGAAGGGGAAATTTTTTAAATGAAAATATTCAAAAGTGGTCCTTTTTACTTTCTCATATAGGTTATTAGTATGTATGTATAGAAACAAAGTATTGTGATAGCGCAATGATTCGATTTTGATGAATTTACATGTTTTAAGGTCCCCTAAGTCTATTTTCTTTTTCTTTTTTTTTTTAAAGAAAATCTGTTGTCTGTCAGTCTGTGCAGATTTGAACATCCTTAATCACTGAACCGATTTCGATGAAATTTGGCATACATGTTCTGAAAAATAATTCCCTGAGTCCTGGGGTGCAATCAAGAAATAAATTTAAGCTATACATTTGGGGAGCGCTAGCTCCCAAAAACACTAACAAGCACCTGTTGAACACTTTTATATGCAGTGGCGTACCAAGGTCTTGTGGCACCCGGGGCGGAATATTATCTTGTCACCCCTCACAAGTCGTATTACCATCCCGCCCATCCCCCCCCCGGGGGGGGGGGGATGGCGCTAGTTGCGTTATTGAAACGCAAGCAAATACGAACTGATCATTTCTTTTTTTTTTTTTTTTTTTTTTTGTAAATTTTGAATGAAGTATCATTTTAAAGGTATACTGAAGAGTAGATCAAAATTATATATCGCGTCCCAAAATGGCCATTTTACCCCTTTTTAGAAAATAGTCTGCCAATTAGTGATTCACATAGCTTCCTCGCGTCCTATTTTGTATAGAGTAATGATTTTATACTTTTACAATTTATTGTTTAATTTATTCAATGTCCCACCCATTATTTAAATCTGTCTTTTTTTGTATTCCGGGGAGCTTTTACACCCGAAGACGCAGGCCACTTAAGTGGGCCCATTAAACAAACCCAGGTTACGGACCGAAATCTTCACACTCGTGTGAAGATATGGTCGTTAACCATAACACCCCTCCTGGTTGCAATACAACCAGGAGTGTCATCATCATGGTTTCCAGGCCGAAACCTGGTGGTGCCACTCTTTCGAGGAGCCTCCCATTTGTTTAAACAATGCTGGGTGGACATTGAGCGGACTATTTGACCCATTATTTAAACCTGTCAAAATAGTTTTTATTTTTCACATGAATTAAACTATCAATTTAGCTAAATTTAAAGAGTGTATACGGTTGAAATTTATCTGGGGCTATCTCCAGACTACTTTCGACTAACCTACAAAATTTCATAAAAATTAGTTGAGTACTTTTGAAGATATAGGTGTAAATGTATGTTTGTGCGCATATCGAAGATATATAAATGGGCGCTGAAGCTTGAAAGTTATATGGGACCAACATTGGGCGAATGATGGCCTACCATCCAATGTTTAATAAAATCGGATTAGTTTTTAAATTATGTTGGTTAGCAAAAATTGAGCGATAGATCGACAGACACGAAATCAAAAATGTTCCCTGATGTCTGAAACGGATTTCTGTCTTGGAATTTTTGAAATCGGAGACCTAAAAATTTGTCGTTCTTCAGAACGATCATATAGCTTCCGTTACCTTCGGTAAGCTCGGAAGCAATAATGAAAAAATATAGGGTCAAGAGGAATCCACGTTCTTCATAGGGCCATTTTGATGAAAGGGTCAATATGGACCCTTTGAAGAGTGGAATCATTTTTCATTTTTCATTTTTTTCATTAAACTACGCCTTAAGTACTACAACTTTAACCTGTAAGATTTTTCTGAATTTTTCCAAGTTTAAAAATTTTCCCTTTTAAAACTATTTTGAAGTATTGTTTAAATTTTAAAATTGAAAGGGGGGCCCCGGACCCCCGGAAGAGTATGATTCTAAGTGAATGTTCTGAAGGTGAAGGTTATTATAAGTTGAGGAGGGGGGATTTGGTCTATTTGGGGGGGAGTGAACCATCAGACTTGAGGGGGATGGACACTCCAGCTCCCTTAGAACGATTTTGGGGGTGTTTTTTTCTTTCTGCCACAATGACACCCCCAAGGCTTGTGGTACCCGGGGCGGCCCGCCCCCCACGCCCCCGCCTTGGTACGCCGCACTGTTTATATGTTGTAGAAATGTGAGCGTCTATGGAGGTCATCTTAATGAATAATATAAATAGTCTCTCTACATTAACTGGATAATTTGTTTATTTTAGATTAAAAAGCAGCTTTCACCCTCCATAAGACCATCATCAGTGCCGAAATGTGGAAGAAGTAGAGTTACATTATACAAGACTCACCTTGCGTCTTACCTTGATATTCGACATGAAGTAGACTGGACTCACTCATTAACTTTTCTTTTATATAATGTAAATCTACTTCTTCCACATTCCGGCACTGATGATGGCCTTATGAAGAGTGAAAACTGCTTTGTAATCTAAAATAAACAAATTAGCCAGTTAACGTGGAGAGCCAATTTATATTATTATTTTTTATATGTATTTAAAAATGAATCGATTAAGTTATATATTATTAGATTAGAATACAGTTTGACTGTCACATAAGAAAATTTAGTTCCGAGTTTTCCGTAACAATTTTTTTAATCTCCTATTTTACCAATACTAATATGAAAGTTTGCTTTACTTGCTCCGCTTAAAGTTTATCTGCCCATACATTCTAATGAAAAATAATATATTTTATTTAGAATTTTTCTCTATTCGTTAAATTATTATTATTTTCTGTAAATAAATTTCACTATTACAATTTTTGGTAAATATTATTTAATTACATTTACAATGATGAAACTTTATGGTGTATTCTTGTTATAATAATAGTTGTAGAATTTAAATTTATTTAAATTCTATAACTATTATTATAATTATAATTTATAAATTACTTTAAGATATAAACTAAAACAACAATAAATTAGTTTATCGCTTTTCTATCACGTGTTAGTACAGAGTACAGTTGCAATTTTACAAATAAACCATAATAATATTGGCAATTTATTTAGGTAAAACTTCTATCTTCTTAATATTATTTAAATTGTTTAAATATTATCCATTAATAGATCGTCGATTTGTGTAATAAAACTTGTAATTTTATAAATAGCCTGCATACCATGGCTGCAAATGCATAGCAAATAAATTTTACAAAATACTGTAATAAACGATTTAGAACCATTTCTAATGGTCTCAGGATGATAAACGAGAGTCGAGAGTCAAGTTCAAGGCTTTGAAAATAATAATTATATATTTTTAGACAGAAATTAATTACTATGATGTCCCAATCTTTTTGAATCCAGAGAAAAATTAAATTAAAAACGACGAATTAAAAATTCTTTTTTAAAAATTAAATAATACCAATATAATCATATTTTATAGTACTGACTGTACATAATATATAAAAAATCAATTAATTAACCTGGGCTAATCTGGCAAAAATGATAATTAGCATGTTTTAGATTGAGAAAGAAATAGCAACAAACTTAAATAAAATTCTAGATGACTTAAATTCAACGATGATACTTTGGTTCAAAAATTAAATAAAAATAAATTTCCTTATAAAAATACCTTTTGTTTGATTATTCTTTATAATTTTAAATAAGATGTAATCTTTTTTTATTGGTAAAAAAGAAAGAAAAAATAAATGTAGTGAAACCATTATTTAAAGGAGACCAGATTTTAATCTTGAGGTCACCCTCCCGTCAAGAATCGATTGCTATAAAAGTCCGTAAAAATAAAACTTGAGGATTATATTTTTAGTAGAATAAAACAAAAAAAATTTTAGTTCAAGCCTTGTTAGATGATTTTAAGGTTTTTAATCGTTGACATATTTTGTAGCCCACCCCCTTCCTATTTATTGAATGGAATGATGGGGTTCTGTGTTGTGAAATGAGTGTACTTTTACAGCCCTCCCTTTGGTTTAAGTTAAACCTTGTTGCTCTATGCTCTAAGGAGGGGGAATACTCGGGCCTTGAGCGGTCAGACCCTGGGTTATCACGCGAACTGACCAGTAAGACTAAAGAGAAAGAGGTGGCGTGGGGCTTCAAGAAAATCTATAGCAAGACGGGGCTACCCCACGCACCCGGACGACTGTCGCTGATAACTGCCGTTCTCCGAAGGAAGAAGGCCCATTGGGGTTAGTGGTTCACGCCCTTTAAGGGTTGGAATAACGATGACCTCATACAAGAAAGCCGTCATACCGAAAGGAAATTAACTTCATAAGAACAAAATAGGAAAATAAATGACTTGTTCAGTTATAAAGCTTATTTTCTTCAACAACTCATTCCAAATTATCTAGTGAAGAAGTTCAGCACCCATGTTCCTTTCCTTCTTGAAATCGAAATATAAATCAAACACAACAAACTTTTGTTTTGATGGCTATATATGTAACGAGAGATAACTTGTACGGGAATAAAGAATTGACAAATAAATAAATAGCGAGGAAGACCAAACTTGTAGGTTAGTGGTTCATTCCCTTTAAAGATTCATCTAAAGGCCGGGACACACATGTCCGATCCGCACCACTTCCTAACCGTATAACGTCCGTATGTCGGCAGATGGCCGACGGTCGACATTTATTATATTGCAAATTATATTTAGTAGAACACATCATCAATAATTAATACTAATTAAATACTAAGGACCGTATTCATAACTACTCAATTGTTGTTGACCAAAATTGTTTGAAAAGAGCTATAAAATGTAGATATAAATAAATTTTGGGGTAGTGCCCCCAAAATTCTGAAAATTCGTGCAAAAAAATCTCAAAATTGGTTCCGATGCATTTGATTAAACCATTCTCAAAAGTTGTCCACTTAATTACGGATTTCATCCTGTAAGTCGTGTTCCTATAGTTTACGAGATATTATTAATATTTATTGATGAATATCAATCTTATTTAGCTAAAAATCGAAAACGAGATGTAAACAATCAACTGTTAAACGCTGTTTAAATATGTTTAAAGCCGCGTCCACACTATGTCACATCAATGTCGTACAAGTGTGGACGTCACGTCCACACTTGTACGTCCACTTGGGGTTGTTGCCCGACTTTGTCGAACCATGTCGGGTCGTGTCGAAGGTAATGTGGACTAGTCAAAAGTCGATCGACATTGTCGGTTGATAGTGTGGACGCGGCTTAATAAAAAATTATTTAAATGAAATATTATTATGGGGCATAAATTCAGTATCGCTATGAATATAGTATGACTTGTTTGTGTTTGCACGGCCGATTTTTTAGTCATATAAGTAGTATATTTATTGTAAAAGCATTTGTCACGGCGAAAAATATGTTGATTATTACAAGTTTTAAGGCCCCCTGAGTCGAAAAAAGTGTTTTTTACTTTTCCTCACCTATATCTATATGGTAGGAAAAGTAGTTTTCACCCTAACATTTTTTTTCGAGATTTCAACTGAATTATACGTTTTGGGTGTTTTTAAGACCTCCTGAGTGGTTTTCAGCATGACGTCTGTATCATACCATGACGTATATGTGTGATACCTACTATCGTAGCGCTCAGGGTATTTAACCTAGAGATTTGAAACTTGGCAGAAAAATCAGTCCTAACTTCTAGTTGTGCCGCCCGGAAAATCAAAATTTTCCGAAATCTTAAACCCAGTTTGCTGAGTCAGCAAACATTTTAAAAAATCGTAAAAAATCGATAAGTGGTCCGATGGAGTTGCAATTTGGCACGAATGTAGCTCTCTGTATGAAAAACAAATCCACAAAATTTAATTTTGATATTGGCCGCCATTTTAAAGTTATCGATTATTTAATTGAAACTTTGGTGGTTAATATACTGATGTATAAATATGTTTTTGACTTATAACTTATAATATATCGTAGGAACCGATAAAAAATAAGGAACAAATATAAAAAAAAAAACCTATGAAATTCCATTATTAATTAGTTTAAAAGTTATAAGTGATCATAGTTGTTATTAATGAGTGAGATACATTTGTTATACGTCAGAGTTTGTTTACATCTATCAAAATACCGCCTAAATTCAAATAATTAAATAAATGAAATAAAATAAATAAAAATAAAAATAATTTATAATTTTTTTTAAAAAAATATAATAAACAAATCAATTAGTTCAAAACGGTAACCTACCATGCCAAATGCTGCTTCCT
The DNA here is from genome assembly GCA_951217055.1 of Gerris lacustris. NCBI lineage: Eukaryota > Metazoa > Arthropoda > Insecta > Hemiptera > Gerridae > Gerris > Gerris lacustris. The sequence continues at coordinate 60,625,032 of OX578278.1, forward strand.
CCAGCATGAGAGGCCACTTTATGTGGCCTCCAAAGTAAGAAAAAGTTCCGAGGTACCTACCCCGTGCCCGATTTTTTTTTTTTTTTAAATATATCTATCTGTCAGTACAGAGGCGTTAAAGATGACTTACCAACTTATGCTTTAACCTTTATTTATATCAATGTTTTAATATTATAATAATTAATTTTAAAGATACAATATTATGATAATTAATGAAGGCTTGCCAAAAATACAGTTATAGTGTGCAATTTGATAACAATATGCGTCTTATACACTTTTGTCTATTTTTTAATAATAGATACGGTAACTCTATCTGTATAACATCCCTTGTTATGAAATCTATTATGTAAGATAATAATAAATAATATGTTTCATAATTTTAATATACCTTTTTATTGCATTACATTTTCTAAATAATTAAATACTAAATTCTAAATAATTACATTACTAAATAATTACGTCTTATTAAATTAGACATAAAACAAAACAGTTATGTGCAACAATCCAAACATAGGGAAGACTTAAAAAACATCCCTAGAAAAAAGGGATAACTTTAAGAGTTTCTATAATAGGAAATGTGTCACGTAGTGCGGTGATAAATGAAGGAGGACACTCTGAGTACAAATATATAATATATTTTATCTTCGATTGATAAGAAATATAAACATTATATCTTTGTTTAGATGCGTAGAAAGTTATTATTTACGTACTTGTATTCGTTGCGCATGCGCGCGTCTCATAGTTCTGAAGTATTCCTCTTCTTTACCACGCTAGTGCGGTAAAGAAGAGGAATTCTTCAGCTTTACGCACGATTAACGAGTTTGATTACATTTAACATAACTAATTTGCTGTTTTTTTTTATTAAAGTAACTGTTTATATCGAGTTTTTAGTGAAAAACAATGAGTGAATCAAGTGACAATGACGAAAATGTGGAGAATAATACTCCTCCAGAAATAATTAATTCGACAAAAAATACAGCTCAAGAATTAATGTCATCTTTATCAACTTACATACAGCAAGTTTATTTTTTTCTGTATTTATTATTTAAATCTAACAATCGTAGATAAAGTACGGTACGCAACTCGAGCGAAAACGGTATTTTGCATTGCTCGTGTGGTATTACTACCCTCGCTGTCGCTCGGGTGCAAACTCCACACTCGCATGCAAAATGCTACTTTCCGCACTCGACACGTAATGTACTATGGTTTCGTTTTTGTATCAATTCACCGTTGCACCATCTGTCCTTAAAAATCTCGGTTTTTTGTCTCCTCTATATCTATTTTGTTTAGCAAATGAACGAAGAAATCTTTAAACCTAAATTGCAGTTATTCTTTCTTAAAAAAACAAAATAGACTGCCAATTAGTGTGGCCCGTGGCTTCCTCGCATCCTATCACGTACTTTATTATGTTATGCTTTTACAAGCCATTATTATCTAATTTATTTAATTGTTTCCCCCGTTTATTTAATTGTTTTGATTTTTTACATGAATTAAAGTATTAATAAAGCAAAAGTTAAAAAGCGCAGACGAGACGGTTGAAATTAATGTGCGTCTATCTGCGGCCTACTTTTGACAAACCATACAATTTTCATTTAAGCCAGATGAGTATACTTTTAAAGATATATGTTTATGACCTACCAATACGTATACAATTTTTGCGAACCAACATACCTCACGAACTACACGTTCGATTTTAATGAATTTTGTTTGGTAGGTTATAATTTGCTCATTGTTGGTCCTATATAAGTTTCAACCTTCTGTGCTCTTTTGTTTCTCTTCCACATAGCTTCGAAAGTTCTTATCTGTTTTGAATATAACTTTTATAGTTTATCAAAGTAACCAGCAGATACCCCCAGATTAATTTGAACCATCTAAGCTTTTTAACTTTTGCTAAATTGATACTTTAATTCATGTGAAAAATCAAAACAATTTCGACAGATTAAAGAAACGGGGGTAACAATCAAACAAAATAGACAATAATGGCTTGTAAAAGCATAAAATAAATGAAGTACGTGATATAGGATGCGAAGAAGCTATTTGCCACACCAATTGACATTCTATTTTATATCCCCTCCCCCGCAAAATCTTAATAATTAAATATGTTTGGAACGGTTTGACCAAGAAACTTTGGAGAAGTTTCATTGCTTTAGGACAATACAAATAATTGGTTCAAAAGTTATAGCTAAAACAAACATTTAAATGGCTGCCATCTTGAAAAGACAGGGCTAATTGTGCGTGCTCAGTACATCGAATCAGTATAACGAACTCAATACAAGTTTCGTAGATATATTAGTAATTGCATATTATTATGATGTACTTTATATTAAGATTTCTGTTGTTCTTTTTCTTTAATTCCTGTTATATCTCGATTATTTTTGGGTTGTTTTATTTTAAAACCTAATAAAATAAAGTAGTAAGTTACTTTAGAGAATAAAATTCTTTTGAAGTTAAGAATAAATATTGACCTTGATTATTGACTTGTTTTATTTATTTTTTTTTTTTTATAAAAATTTGCATGTGGAAATCATGTTAAAAGTCCTAATTAAATCTAGAATATTTCATTACAAAATATTTCTACAATTTTTTTCTAACATGCAAATCCGTATAACCTACACCACGACTCCATTTCTCAAACTTTACAATATTTTGTTTTCTCACCCTATTTATCATAATATGTTAGCGACACTTATTCTATACCATCATTGCTATTAAAAAACATCCTGTCAGTTTTACAACTAAATATGCGAATAATAAACGGCATAACAATTTTTTGTAATTTTTATGCTTGTTGTGGAAACAATTATTTTCTTTATATTTTATTAAATAATAATTACAAGATAAAAAGAACTTTTTAAATACTACGTTATTAAATTTTCTGTCATAAATCATACATTTGAAACCCAAATCAAATATAAAAAAAAACCGTAGATATTGATACTGCCTTTCAATCCCATAATATCACATTTATTTATTTTTTCCCATAATATTTATTGCTTCCGAACTTACCGAGGTTAAGAAGAACGAAACATTTTTGGGTCTCCTATTTCACAAATTTCACGACAGAAGTCTGTTTCAGACATCAGTGTACATCTTTAGTTCCGTGTCTGTCTGTCGGTCTGTCACTCAATTTTTTGCAAACCAACATAATATCTTAAAAACTATTCGTCTTATTTTATTTAAATTTGGATGTTAGGTCATAATTAGCCTATTGTTAGTCCCATATAAGTTTCAACCATCTGCGCTCATTTGTTTCTCTTCCACATGAGAACAAACATACATTTATTTACACCTATAGCTTTAAAAGTACTTCTGATTTTTAAGAAATTTGGATGGTTCGTCGAAAGTAGCCTTCAGATAGCCCCAGATTATTTTCAACCGTCTGCGCTCTTTAGCTTTTGCATAATTGATAAATTCATGTAAAAAATCAAAACAGTTTTGACCGATTAAAAAACGGGGAAACAATTAAACAAATTACACAATAATGGCTTGTAAAAGCATAAAATCAAAAAGTACATGATATGATGCGAGGAAGCTATGTGCAACACAAATTGACAGTCTATTTTTAATCATATCTAAAAAGTGTTTTACAGGTGGTTATTTACAATTGTTTTCGATTATAAACAAAATTAGATTTATTTTCATCAATATCTAAATAACTAGATTTTTCTTCCGGGAAAACAACTTTTATGGTTGGATTGGTATTTATAAATATGCAATAATTTTGGAATTGTTTAATCAAAAATTGTCTGAACCGTTTTTGAGAATTTTTTTTTCATATTTTTCGGAGGGGGGTAGCTGCCCTTAATTGATTTTTCGATTCCAGATATGTTTATAATTTTTCTGAATATGTATGCCAAATCTAATCGAAATCGGTACAGTTACTTATAGCCTCACGAGTCTGTACTGATGACAGACTACATACTAAAATCTACAGACGACGGACAAACATTTTTAAAAACGACTTTTTTGGACTAAGGGGACCTTAAAACGTGTAAATCTATCAGAATTTTAAAATCAAAATTTTCCGTATCACAATATTTTCTCTATGTTAACTGCGAATTTAAGTAATCAAGAACTTAATTTATTTACTATTATATAAATAATAAAGACTGTCATACGTGAGGCACACAGCTTTCTCACGTATAAAATAAGAATAATGAGAAACATTTTTAATTAGGATTGTTAAAACAAAAATGGTGTCTTTGCACATGAGTGAGGCTGCCAGAATGACAGACTACAGAACAACTCGAGACCAAAAATATTAATTTTTAATTTGAAGATATAAAAGAATATCGTTCGTAAGTTTGAGCACAATGCTTCTGTTACCTTTGCTATGCTCATATATATATATAAAAATCTTTTAGCTATTATTTAGCGTGAAAAGACTAAACAATTAGATATAATAATTAAAGATTCTATAATTTTAATCTTTTATTTAATATTGTAAGATTATTTGGTAGTAATATTGCTTTACTCTCGATTTGGTTGTAACTTGTCTACCGTGTTGTTCAACGATGCTCTACAAACCACATGTTAATACGCAATCATACCGGATATATACAACATAAATCCAGTCGACAATATGACGTATTAAGTAAGCGTAGTTGTCATCCCCTGTTAATTAAAATTAAACTTCAGTTATAGAATCTAACACTATATTTATATTACGCAATTCTCATATGTAACGGTTTAAAAACAGGTTAGCTGTGACCTATAGAGTTCTAGTACCGTACAATCTATAGAAATTAACAGTTTGGAATAGGCCGAGTGTGAAGTTAGCGGTAGGTTATAATCAGTCATGTGTTACGTGTAACAAGTTTATAATGTGTTCACTGACAAACGTAAATAGCAAAATTATTTGTTAAATATTAGATATTATTTAAATTGTTAGACTATTTACTTTAAAAAAATGTAATACCCATTTTGGGTAAGAACAAATATATGTTAGATGCTTTTGCCAGATTTTGTGCAATTGCCTCATAGTTGATTTATAATGGCCATCAACAGTGAACAAAATCGTTCTGAATTAGTCACGGAGAATCCACTGAGATTTCTGAAAATAAAATTATTATTTTTTTATTAACTGAGAAGCAATTATTATCTCTATAATGGGAGCGTCCGTGGAGAGGGTAGTTAATGAAAAGGATTTAAGTATAATTGTTTCTCAACGTGAAATATGTTTTATTTTTAAAGCAGCTTTCGATTAGACCATCATCTACAAATTAATAATCATTTGAATCAACAAAAGTAAACTGAACCAATAAATACAATTAAACAATCAACCTCGAAGTTAAAATAATCAAATGAAAGGGGATTAATAAATACATTAAAATATAACATAAATTAGTTAAATATTAGTTGATTATTTAATTAATCAATGAAGGGTCTTTATACCATACAGTTAATTTACAATTATTTAACTTGATTCATTTGTTTATTTTTAACTTGATTTATTTGTTAATTAACTTCTTTTTCTTTCCAAAGGCAACTGTTTCACGTTATTCTTGAATAACTCGAAAACCGCGGACTCTGGTAAAAAAGAGTTTTATGCAAAATTTAACTACATCTAATATCCTACAAAAAAGATTCTATTCATTTTTCCTCTAGAATGAATAGTTTGCGAGATGGAGGGGATGGGAAATACGTGGATTATGTTTTATGTAAAATGAAGTAGGTTCAGACCGACCTTTAAATTTTCGTACAACCTCTAAGTGCTGTAATATGCTGTTTAAGAGATTTTTAAAGTGTCTAAAATGTTTCTGTGTCATGCTATTTTTTAAGCATGGCCATGATATGGGAATGAAATGAAAAGATCTGCTGAGAAGAATACGAAAAATAAAATGCCTTCACTCTAAATTTAATATGGCGGATGATACATTTTGAAAAACAAGATAAAAGCTTGTTTTTCAAAATGTTTTTTACTATTCATTTATTTTTATCATTACAGCAATACAAGATAGCGCGAAGATTTAGCAAGATTTAGTACTTCCGTTAAAAGAAAACTATCAATTGTCTCAGGTTGAAATGTCTTTCTTTTACGATTTTGTTGGAAAGTATAAACACGTTGCGAACCCGTGTGAATTAGGTATTGAAAAGCGGTCAATGTACCAGCAAATTATTCTAACTCTGATGAAGAACAAGACAAAAACATGTTTAGGCTCGAATTAATGTTTTTGCCTTTGCGTTTTAGTTTTTTTCATTGAGTGTTCGTCGCATCATCTGTCAAAGTTACTCTCTTTCGTTCCATGTTTCTTATGTAAGGATATCTTTTATACATGCACGGTTCGTTTCACGAGCCGAGAAGCGAGCTTGCTTTCTTTAGGTAATTTGGTCCAGGCTCGAAGATATTATGAAAGTGACGATAATAGCAGGGAGTTCCCAACAAGTATGTTGAACGGTCACTGAACTAGTAGCGATTCATTCTTCACGATAAATTGGTTTGGAATAATCTTAAAGGCGGTTAACGAACCTTTTGAGATAGAAATGTCGATGAAATAAATTGACTTTACTAGACCGTCAGGGGACAGATGAATAGAGAGAATATTCAGGTTACTAACAGGATTCGTTTATAGTGTAAAGTACGATTTAAACTGTGATCCTTAATTGAATTTATTGCTTCTAAGTTAAAAGTCTAAAGGATTGATTATTGACTCTTAAAGTTGTTTTACTGTTTATTTTAGGAGTTCTCTTATCAGCTTAAAATCACTTCCTCTTCCTTGAAATTCTATCTTGTTTTATTGTCATCTCTTTCTTTATTTTGAGCCTAAAAGCCAGCATTGATAAATCAATATTATTTCCTGTAAAAGCAACAACTCAATTGAATTGAATATATTTTTACCAATAAAACAAGAACCTGCTCACATGTTAATTGAAATCATTATAAATAGTCTGTTAATTATTGATGCACATATCTTCCTTAAGTTTTATAACGTACTTAAATGACGTTATTCTATCACAACGTCTTTTATTTTAAATTGAGATTCCTGACAAATTTGAACGATTTATAACGACTTTTCAAGGTGCACAACTTATTACATAAGTCAGTGTAATGACATTTATAATAAGTAATAGTATTAGCCTTTCGTCTCTCTTCTATGTAACAAAATATACAAATCACAAACTTAAAAAAATAGTGATCCTAGTTGCAATGGAATCCCTTACCATGTCGCATCCAGTGCGCGATACAGTAAATTGACAGAAATCGACTATTACTAAATTATGTAGTTGAATCTACTAAGATTTTATGGAATTTACTATAACAATTAAATTTTAAAGAGCAAAATTAATCACTATATTGCCCAAATTCCAGTTATCAACATCCGTGAACTTATTTACTAATTTAGATTAGTCATTAATTTACTAACTATTATTTACCAATTTTCATTAGTGGTATTTGGTAAGCTTTATCATTAACTTTTTGTAAAGTTTAATCTTCAATTCAAAATTTTGTTACTTACTATTCAGACGTAATAGTATAATAAACTGATAAAGGGTTGTATAAGATATTGGTGCGTCTATGGAGGTTCTATGGAGGTCCTTCGATATGCTGTTATATTTAATCTGGGATAACGTCATTTTTGTGCAGCATTCCTATTTCCATACTCAATCTGTGTTCATCGTTTCAGTTCTGGCTATCATTAATTAATGAACGTAAAAAGGTTTTAGATTTTATTTATTATTATAAAAAAAGACACATTTATATAAAAATACGATTTCTACTGCTACTTCCAATCATACCTATTCATCAACTTAAATATAAGTTATAAATATATAACACCACACGTTGCAACTAATTATTTTTTGTTTTGGTTACGATATCTTCCTTGCAGATCTAACGAATCTTATAATATAATTGTTATGAATTATTATAATTTTTTTCCTATAATTTAATGACATTTTATTAAAGCTTTCTTCCAAAGCTTAAAACTATAATTTTATTCTACTTAAATCTGCATAATATTAACATATTATTATGAGAATTATACTGTTTGTTTTTTATTGAATAAAATTTATCGGTGATTTGGTTATTGTTTTGAAAAAGTTATACGCTTTAAAAAACCTTATTCTTATTTACACTTCTATAATTTCGAGTCATTAAAATAAACGCAAAAGGTCCTGTAATCTTAAGTGAAAGTATATATTAAAGGTATAAAGGTAATTCTTAAGAGCTGTTGGTGTTGGTCTCGTTACGCATTACTAATTAGCAAGAAGAGAATTGCATTAGAAGAATCGTGACCATCTAGCTATTTTATTAGTTTTTCGAAAGTGATTAATTAAAGTAATACACGCTGCATTTTATTTTATAACCACCAATCAGTGTACATTTAACTATCTATCTTGACGAATGCAATCTACATTCCTTTGCGTTTTGACAAGCTGAAATGTTTAATTAATAAAGAGATTTGTAATTAATACACTTTTTTCTAGAGGCTCTAAAAATACATTTGGGCAATGTTGAAACGGGGTAACTTCAAAGTCCCTATACTTAGGCTACACCTACATTGGATCCGTACTTCTCCCGATCCGCTGTAGGGCCATTGTCTGATTCGATGTCGTCCGACGTGAGTCCCTGCACTGGTCGAAGTTACATCGGATTCCGGGAAGCGGAGCACCATGAGTGAAATGATTTTTTGTGTTGGCTTCTGTTAGAGAAGAATGTTCTTCTTAATAAGGGACGTAGAAAAAAGATATGGGGGCCTCAGTTTAATGGAGACGGATATTCTGGGGATTTTTTAAAATTTACGAAACTACCCTGATAAATTCAAGGACTACCACTATAAGACTAAAGAAACATTTAATTATATTTTTGAAGGCATAAAAGATAACATATAACTGGCCAATATTACTTTTGGTTTAATGTTCCAGTTATGGTAGGCTTTGTTTCGCTGGTCCCAAAAGGGGAGGATAACAAATCTCTGTTAATTTTCGATTGTGCCGTCGGATTAAGGTTTCAGACTCGAAACAAACATGTTTGATCGGCCGTCCCGGAAGCGGGAGTCGTCGGTTATAGTCCTATCGGGCTTCCTCCAATGTATGCACCACATAATAACCTTGGTGTTTGTTTTTCTTCCGATGTCGTCCGATGATTGCCCGACATCGGATCGGGAGAAATACGGATCCAATGTAGGTATAGATAGCCCTAGGCTTTAAATTACGTAAACACTATTCATCAGAAATACTCAAATGTGTTGCTATATTATTTTATTAAAACCAATTTACACGACATATTAACAATGATAATTTCAAATCTAAAGCGATAATGAGATTGCCCTAGAGGATTTGTAAAAAGAAGCCCTTTTATCTTGAGGTTAGAAGACATTCTTACATTATATATAGTTTCCTACACTTTGTAGACTCAAATCTTAACTTATTTTAGTCCTTCTACATACTGCCCAAATGATGAATTCAATTATTTTAACTTCCATAAAAGAGGTGTAGTTTAAATAACCAAACAACATCTTCACACAAAAAAAATGTAATTGAAACAATTGACCGGTTTTGGGTGTTCTAAAGAAGCCTTCTTCAGATAATCTAGAGGTTACTAGATCGACTTTGAAAGTACAAGTGCTTTAACTTATCCAATAAACTTATTTCGTGATATGGATTCTCAGTTTTCCTTTATATTAATTTTATAACTTGTAATGTTTCTATAGAGAAATACATTTATAATAAAAATGTAAGCAATAAGCAAATTAACACATTAGTTTTAAATATTGTTTATAATGCAAGACGTCTAATGTAAGTGAGGCAAAAGAAAAATGGACAGACCCAATTATATAATTTAAGCACCAGTTAAATAAAAATTTAAAATGTTCGCATTTTTATCAAAAAATATACCAATTAGTATAGGAAAACCATATTCAACGTCACTTAATTTAAAACTAGCTAGATGCACACGAAAATTATTACCACTAAATCACAAAATGTATGCAATTACAAAATGTATGCAGATTATTCAGATTACTTCATGGATTATTTTCCTTTGTTTTGTGGGTGGTTTCAATACGACTAAATTGTAAACAATTAATAAAAATAAACTAATTATCTTTCTACTAATTGCAACCTTACTCTTTCAAGGGTATTACATTTTAAGAGAGCATTTTAAAATTATTGCGCTGAGTAAAAACAATCATGTTAATAGCTAAGGAAGTAATAAAATCAGGAAGATCGATAAAGGTAAAGGAAATCTGTGGCACCTACACATTGAATGCCATCATCACAACCCCACCGCAGTATTTAACCTTGACGACTCAAAGGGCACGAGCTTTAACTAAGTTTCTTTGTAATTTACTCTGCTATACAACGTGAATAAACAACGCTTTATTATCGAGCATGACTTAGTCTGTATGTTTAACATTAATTTACCGGCAAATATTGATCAACTAATGATTGCGTGAAACTTCAAACCTTTCACGGATTTTTCCTCTCTGTTCATTTTTTATCCAAGAAATATAAAAAAGGGTCGATTTCCTTTTAGTTTATATTATAAAGAAAACAGAGGATTCGAGGCAAGCATTAATAAGTAGGGTAAAGAAGAATAAAGTTTGAGACCAAAGAAAAGATTGAAGGAATAAATTAAATGGAGTAATTTGATAGATGGTTTAGAGATAGAGGTCGAATCATGCAGAACAAAGAAAAACAGTTTCCATTAATAATTTTTTTTGTTTTTTTTTTATCAAATGACCGTTCTTCTTGTTTAAATTTTCCATATATACGATTTGGTATGGCTCGACACGTGTTCATTAGTTTAGAGCGACAACTAAAATATTTTTACTTAGAATGCATTATTATTAATTACAAGCAGATTTCTTATTGGAACCTAGTTCCTTATGGCACGTAACAGTGTCTGGAGCCCGGGAGTGAATCCGAAAAAAACGACCGTCACAAAACCGACCGCCACAAAACCAACCATCAAGAAATCCACCGATGACGATAACTTGAGTAAAAGGTTGACTGATTTAGTTGAAATTTGGTATGCATGTTCATTTTACCAATGCTCAAGACGAGTTCGTTGGACCACATTATCCACCCAAGCATCGCGCGCAACGCTCGAGTAAACGTAAGCTTCAAATATATTTGGAATTTTAGGACGGGAAAAAATTCAACTTCATCTATTCAATGAGACAAACAACTTTTATAGATAATTTGTTTTAGTAAAACTAACACCGACACCGCTATAAAGTGTTAAAGATCGCTAAAGTGTTAAAGAGTGCTATATAAAATTATTAAAGCGGTTCTAAACGTCTGAAATAGAGAAAACAACGTTTTTACCGATACCTTACTTCTACCTTAACGATTTCAATGAAACTTCATACACATCGTCTTAAGTAAAATTTAAAGAGGCATGTAAAATTTCAACCTGATACAAGCAGAAGTTTTTGAGTAGTGAAGTGATATATTTTATAATATTTTAAATTGAGTGCCGGGTAGGTAGGGAACAGGACTGTACTACAACCATAGCTTTAACTATCAACTCATCATGATTAACCTTTTTTCTCAATATTCAATACATATTTTGTGCAAGACGCTCGGTTCAATGATAAAAACAAATACTTTTATCTATGATTGATACGAAATATAAAAATTGTATCTCTGTTTAGATGGGTAGAAAGTGATTCTTTACGTACTTGTATTCATTGCGCAAGCGCGTTTTTATAATTATTTTCTTTTTTACCGCCCTAGGGCGGTAAAAAAGAAGAATTCTTCACCTTTACGCACGATTAGCGAGTTTTTTACACCTAACAAAACTAATTTGCTGTTTGTTTAATTACAGTAACTGTTAATATCGAGTTATTAGTGAAAAACAATGAGTGGTTTAAGTAATAAGACGAAAATGAGGAGAATAATACGCCTCCCGAAATATCTAATTCGGCACAAAATACAACTAATGAATTAATGTCATCTTTATCAAAAGAGAAATACGAACTTACATACAGGAAGTTTATTAATGTTGTTCTGTATTTATTAATAAAAACCAACAATCTTCCCAAATTCTTTCCCAAATCACTCTACACGTTTAAATTTAAAAACATTTTCTGACTTGGCAATTACTCAGCAGAAATACGTTACTACAGTTTGTAGTAATTTAATTTATATTTTCCCAATGGTTTATATTTAAAAAAATAAAATTGCAGTATCGTACAACTTTGTACCCTCGTGCTGCGCATTTGCCAAGTCAGAAAATGTTTTAAATTTAAACGTGTAGAGTGATTTGGGAAAGAAAAGTTTGTGTTTATGTTGAGGGACAGAGAATTGAGAAGGGGGACAGACAAACAATATCCCTTACTTGTACTGGATGTATTATTATAACTTACTTGGATAGGGGGAGACTTGGCTAAACCAATGATCTCACAAAGTTGCGAGACTTGACTCATTTTTTTTACGTCTTATTTATTGTTGGGATTTCACTTCTTTTTGTAAGTAATTTTTGTTTCTTAGCATCTTATCCTTTTTTGACACATATTATTAAAGTGGAGATAGAAAAGATAAGGAAAGGAAAAAATAGGAAATAAATAGTACCAAGAAATAATTATCATTGTTTAGAAGAAGGGGTTTGATACGGAAAGACAAAGTGGCAAAGTATATGTAACGCGTGGGGTGTTCAAATTGATAAATTATTATTAAGGGAGAAACCAGATGTTGGCAACCATGTTACACCGTTTGTTGTTAATTTATATAAACTGAAGTTGCTGTGACGGATGCATATTCATTGTCGAACAGGTTGGCAACCAAGTTGCACGTCTGTGGACCGCATAATATAAAATATACAGAAGTTAATACTATAAGTCGTTACTAGTGTATTTCTACTTGTTAGTGTAAAGCTGAGCCCATTTTATAACATTCGCATTTATAAATTATATAGCTTTTAAGTATATTTTATTTATAAGTTCTTTTGTTTATTTGCTAATTGCCTCTTACGGATTAAATATTACATCATTATTATTTTATATTTTTTAAACAAATAAACAACTATAAATGTATACGTTCTTGGGTTACCTTCAGTTTATTTTTCAAGGGTTTATTATAAAGGTTTACAAGTTATGTATGAAGACGAATCTATAAAAAATGGTACTGCTAATGAAGTAAAAAAAGAGAGAACGAGAGGGGGTGGTTTTCTGTATTACACATTTTATTTTAGTTATTCTTGAATTTATTTAAAGGGCCCTTAACCCCTTACGGGGAAGTGGATCGTTGAAATTAATGGCCGTTTATAACAAAAAAGTAAAAAAAAATATTTTGTGAGGAACAAACGTCATGCAAAGTTTTTATCCAACGGTCTTACTAGGTCACATTTTCCAGATGTTGTTCACACAATAATAATGTTTTTAGAATATTTTAATTTTTAAATGCATTTTGATGATTCTTCCCTCAAGGTCCCTGAATTATTTATGCGAGATTATGAATTAGTTTTTTTTAGGCTTTTTTTTATCATTTTAAGAAAAAACATTCATCTTAATGCAAATTATAAATTAAGAAGCGTGATAGCCACTCCTGCGTGTTTTCAGTGAATTCTCTCAAGGAGAGGTTTAAAACGAGACCCTTTTCTGGCTTTTATACTTTTACTCTTCTATTTAAAGTCAAACTGCTCAATATCTTAAGGGTAGAGAGTGAGGTGCACTAGCATAAAATATTCATACCTACTTTGAAACCCAAATGAAAGAGGACTAAAATAGACCCTTTAGTCCATTTTTAGGGTCCGTAGGCAAAACCTAGGACCCTTATAATTTCCTGCTTTGTGTACCTGTTGTTAACGCACAATTTTCAAAAATACTGAATTCAAAAATTGTTTTGCAAATTTTTTGCACATATTTCTTATACTAACCTTTATTTCTATTTCTTTAACGTTTTACAAACAGTGCACACATTTTATACAAAAACAACATACATAACTTTGTAAAAATTTAATAATAAATATCTATCTTTACATCTTATACATTAAGTTAACTGGGTCCAATCAACAGAAAGTAAGTTATTCAGGTTTAAGCCAAGCCTGAACATAAACACTGCTCATTCTCTTCCATTCCATTTTCTCCTTAGCCACTCTCTTCTAGAGCACTCCTCCGTCGGACTTTTTTCTTTCCTCGTCCCATATAATCCTAGGTCTTTCTCTTCTTCTTTTTACAACCATAGGACATCGGTCTATTATTTTACTGCTCCATCTTCCGTCTTCTGTGTGGCCTGCCCACCTCCACCTTTTCTCCTCTACGATGTTACCTATGTGTCAAAACCTGTTGTGTTTATTATCCATAAATTTGTTTTCCTTTCCCTTCTTACGATCCAGAGCATGATTTCTCTCCATTCTCTTGACCTCAAGTCTCAATCTATTCAGTATTTCATTAGCAATAGTCCATGTCTCACATTCATACATCAATGCAGGTGCTGATGTATGAATGTAATTTCTGCTTTAACTTCCAATTTAAATAATTTCCTATATTTGTTATATGTTTTCCATGCTAATCCAATTCTTCTTCCTATCTCTTTATCCATACTGCCTTTTTTAGCTACTAACTGCCCTAAATAAACAAACTCATTAACTTCTTCTGTTTCTTTCATTAATAATGTTAAGTTAGCTTATTCGAGTAGTTTTCAAGGTATCGAATACCTTTGTCAGATGGTTTTTGGTTTACGAATATGACATAAGTAAATTATTGTTTTGAATAATTTAAATATTATTAATAACACCTTTGTTTTTATTGGAAAATTAGAACATTGTTTAAGTATAAGAAGATCTTATCTTATTTCAATATTTTTATTACTAAAATTGAAATAATATACGACTGTCTGTTATTGAGCTATAGTCGAAATAATTTAATCTATTATCCTGCTCCAACTAAATTCTTATCTTAACATTGTTTTGAAATGATTATTTCCGGTCTCATATAAGTCTGTGTTTTTCTGCCAATAAACAATTACTTTCAATGATGCAATACCAATAAGGCTGAATATAAAACATAGATTCAATTAGAATGTACCTCCAACATTGTTTTATTTTTAATTGCATTAAACTAATGTTTTTACTAAATTTAATATTTGAGCTATTTGAAAGCTTGTAAATAAATGCTGATACAGTTAGACCTCGTAACATCAATTTGGGCGCTTTGAGGTATTAAAGCCAAAACTATAAAAAATTACGCTATTAACCTATTATACTCTCGTATTTTTTCAAAAATTCAATTTGTTTTTAGATTTTAAGTGTGATTTCGTAGTTTTACAGTGTATAATCTCTAATCCCAGTAGATTTTAGCAGTGAAAGCTTATGTGATCGGTATTTTAGCAATCCTATTATTTAAAAAAAAAAGGAAAAAATAATGGAATATCTAGAAAGTATGCCTTATTAGTCGTTAATGATTCAAGAAAATAAATTTAACGGAACTGTTGACATTATTTGTGTCTTGAGAGTACATACGTTTTCTTTGATCGAGGTCTCAATGTAAAAGCTTGTCTTGAAATTTGATCTTATCATCTATATATTTAAAATGCTAAGCTTTTTTTATCGACAGTTGTTCCGGGAGAACGGCCCGGTGAATTTTCCTTATTCTTTTTCTTCGTCGCCCAATAAAAGCTCTAGATTTGTCAACTGTTGTCAGATTTTAGGTATTCCGTATCCTTCCATTTATCGCGATGTGAAGATAATGCGAAGGTTATGTTGTCAAGGCGAATCAAAACATGCATTATTGCATTTAAATTGACATTTGTCTAAATGTGGGTTTTGACGGTTCAATTTCATTGTTCCATGAGATTGAAACATGACTGAATCATTGAAATTGAAATATGTAAAAATCAACTCGATTAAATTACTCATTGCTATTGCCAATGGAAAAGAAGTTGAACTAGTTCAACTATTTAAGCAATCTCATTCAATGGCTCTATGGAAACATCAAATTGAACTGTGTAAAAAGCTCGTTTTGTTTTTGATCATTAGAAAGGTTCATCTGCATATGGTATCTTTCTGTTTTTAGCTAGTTTTTTCACCCCACTGGTCGTGTGAACAGCATAAAATCGTTTAATTAGATTGGAAGCCTGCTGTTCAATTATATGGAACACACCTTAAGTATGTTAATAAATATATGTTTAATACGACATGTATTAGTATAGTTAGTTATAATATTAGGAGTCGAAGATATCGTTACGATGGCGATGTGGCGAAGAGGAACTAAAAATTAATTGGAAGAAAATGCACAAGTAAATGCAAATCAAAGTATTGTATATCAAAGTTTCATTTCGATCCTTTTGATCAATCCCAAGATACATGGGAGTCCTATATTCGCAGGTCCGAGAAGGAATGAGATGTATAGGGCTTAGAGGGATCAGAATTCGATGTCTTAAAAAGATATTTTTGATGATTAAAGTGGGTGCAAAGTGGTATAAAATATTAATGGATCACTTCTCGGATTCAGAATTAAAAAAGGTAGATTTTAACGATCTGCAATTCAGAAAGGAAGCTTGGTCAACATTTTGCGAGACTTAAAATGCTGCGCTCCATTGCTTTTTTTTGGACCAGGACTTAATTCGCACCTTCGAGATCAGTTAATAATAGGATTTAACCGGAAAAGAATGACAGAAAGAAATCCTAGGAGATTGTTAAGCAACAGGAAGTTCTTTCCTGTAGCACTAGATCAGGCAGATGATGGAGAAGCATAGCTCCGCACTTCGGAAATTTCAAAGAAAAATGTGACTAAAATTCGTGAAGAAATTGAAAAGCCTCACCAACAAGGCTTTTACTACGATATTTAGACTAGTTAGGGGAAGGAATTGTTTTAAGTGTGGGAAATGTCATGTTCATAAGAATAGCAAAATGTGTTTCGCTGAAGAAAAGAAATGTTCAACGTGTAGACAAGACAGTCATTTGCGAAAGTATGCATGATAGGTAGGGGAAAACTATATAATAAAGTAATGAATGTATAAAATATTGCTGACTGGGTCAGAATCAAAATACTATTAATGGTTCAAGTTTAATCGCCAGACTAAGAGGCGTGCGTAGCGCGCAGGGCCGGCTAGTTAATATTATCTATTATTAAAAAGGAAGGAAGAAAAACCTATAAAAATGTATTCGGCCCCCCGGAATTAAACCGTAAACCAGAGCTATTATAGAGAAGGTGATTTTGTGAATCTCTTGGTTTCAAACCCATTACAGGGGTCATTCTTAGGAATAATGCTCATGAGTCATTTGAAACTGAGTCAGGTTGTCATACCCATTTTGAAATAAGCTCCTCATTATTATCACACTACATCTTGTGTCATTCTTCTAAGATATAGCATATGATTGGACCTAAATGCTGTTGTTAATAAGGACGTAAAGAAAATAACTTGATTTAAGGATCTAATTGAAACCCCGTTCGGGACAACATAAAATGGAACATTTTATTCTTATTATCAGTAACTTTGTTTTTAGAGATTTCTTTGTAACGAGTCACGTCGTTGGTGGGTGAAAATAATTAAGTTTTTTCGCAATTTAACATATTCCAGTCTGGCAATTTCTCATTATATTCATTTAATTGCATATGATTTTCTTATAGATACTAACTTCCTTTAAAGAATTTACCAGACAATATAACACAATCGATAAACGAGCAGAACTTAGTTTTTATCTATGATCTTTATAGATGAATCGGGATAAAAAATTCAAGACACGAAAAAGAACACTACAGGCAAAAGGTTATAAAAGAAGTGAAAAGGTTATCGGAAATTCAGCTACATCAATCTTTCGGAGTTAAGAGCAGACCATTTGGCTGAAAATTCTTGACCTAGACTTACAATTTTTACCTTTATTTCCTTAAATACTTGTTTTGTGGTCAAATTGTGACAATGGTTTGTTTTAATCTAAACCTTTCTTAGTGGAAATAACCAAAATATCTGACTGGAGGAGTAAATTATGGGTAATACTCCTTATTATCTGCAGGACTCAGCTACTGAGTCTAACAACTGCATGAATAAATAAAAATAAAAATTAATAATATTACAATGAGTTATTAAAAAAATTGTAGCTGGCTTTTGATACAAAAGTACCTATACACATAAACTTATCAACTTCGTTGGTTTTATTAATTTACGTATTCGCGTCTAACATTGTAACTGCAACTACTAAATAAAAATTACTGCTATAAACTATCTTAACTAACTATAAATAGACTGCCAATTAGTGTGGCACAAAGCTTCCTCGCATCCTATCATGTACTTTATTATTGTAATATTAACATTAACATTATTGTTATATTGTTTATTTTGTAAAAACTATTAATAGTTTTAGCAATCTTTGACACTTCGTAGCGGTGTCGTTGTTGGTTTTACTAAAAAAATGTATTTGAAAAAAATGTTCGTCTCCTTGAATAGATGAAGTTTGATTCTTTTCCCGACCTAAAATTCCAAATTTAAATTTAAAGTTCACGTTTACGCGAGCGTTGCGCGTGAACGCTTGGACGGATAATGTTGTCCAACAAACTCGTCCTGAGCATTAGTAAAATGAACATGTCTACCAAATTAAATCAAAATCGGTCGACATTTACTCAAGTTATCGTCACACGTTTCAAAATTCGCGGACACACAGACCGACAGACAGACACGGAACCAAAAAGGTTCCCTGATGTCTGAAACGGATTTCTGTCTTGGAATTTTTAAAATTGGAGACATATAACTTTTTCGTTCTCAAAAGTGAACACAATGCTTCCGTTGCCTTCGGTAAGCTCGGAAGCAAAATTATACAATTTATTCGATTAGGTTGATCGGTTAATTTTTTAATATAAAATATACAAAGCATTCTCGTATATAAGAGAAAGTTAAAATTTGAAGAAAAAATCAATAGTTTGCTCACCTATGTGAGCAAACTTTGTTATGTGTTAAGATATATTTTTGGAAATACGGAAATGTATAGGTATGTTGCAGTTCTTGAAACACAGTGACAACTTTCATGACAACCTTTTTGTTAAAATAAAATATTTCTAAAGACTAGCAAATTATATTCTAAAGCAATATTCATATCTGGTTATGTATTATTTACAATTAAAACAAATACAACAAGAAAAGGCGATAATACTAACCCTTCAATCCATGTGTATACTTATTATTGCTCTTACCTTTCTCTCCTTAGACTGAAATTTAGGTTTAGACCTTAAGGATCGTTAATTCTACACTCTATAAAAACTATTGTTTGACTTAAAACATTCTGACACAAATTTGAGGCTTAGTAGATTATGTTTTAAATATAAGTATTTTGATCTTTTTGGTGAAAAAAAAATTAAAAAAAAAAAAAAAAAAAAAAATCTCTTCTATACCCTATAGGCTCTAGATATAGTATAAGGAAATAAGAATATCGTGAATAGTACAGAAGTTCTGAGAAATATTTATCAATGCATGGCCCAAAAAGAAGTTGGGTAAAAATCCTTTTTATACGTCTTTTCTGCTTCTGAAGTACATATTGTGCTTCCATATACTATTATCCCTGGACACCTTCAATATGGATAAGCTTTTTTGGGAAAAAAAGGTCTGGAACTTTGCCCATTTTTCACGGTTAGATTTTTGTTGAGGATTATATTATTGAAATAAAATTGTTTATTTTATTTGATATAATTATAAATAATTTAATTCCAACAGAATAAAATATAATGAACAATAATTGACACCAAAAGAAGTTATTCCTTATAACATCTTATCTCCAGGACCTCTTAGTAAAATTAAGGGACACAAACTAAGAATTAAAGGCGGTGTTTAATCATTAGTTGTTAAAAAACCAATATAATCAACAATGGTAGGAATAGAACTTTTAACTCAAAATCATAGGCTATGGATTATTTGCATTTTTCAATTTTTTTTAAAGTTTGGTTTTCTTATTAACTTGACTTGAGCAGAATCTCGCTTAAACAATCACCTTTTTTTTGTTTTTCTTGTTAATTGTAGCTTAAGATAGGATTTACAGATTGCTGTAAGCTGCTGAGAACGGATTTAGAAGCATAATTTCATGGTCTGCGAAAACCAAGAGCTTATCATAATTAATTATCGTAAACCCCTCCCTGCTTTCACTACCTTATTAGCAATCATAGAGTCTAATCTAAAAGGATTAACATAAATTAATATTTTGAGTCTGTTGGAGGAAATATGATATTTCATCGGTCATGAATCTACAATTAAATATTAATTCTAAAGATAGCATAGAAATATAAGAAATAAATTGTCGCACCAATGCGAAGTTTATTAGTGATTCTAAAAATAGGAAAATGAGGAGACCATCATTAGGAAGATTTATTCTTCGAGTAAAACAGTATTATTATTATTTTCTGGAACAGTTTTAGGCTTTTATGAAGTCATTGTCTGTTCTGAATGGAAGGTCAATGCAATATAAGTCAAGACTACCTAAGCTTTGTATACAATCATTTATATAATCGAGTATTGTCCCGACGACGAATCACTTCGAAATGATTTGTTATTGCTAAGCTAAGGCAACCACATTTATTCCAATAAAATAAATGTTTATTTTTATTTGTTGGTCTTCAAACAGATATTTACAACTTATCTAAATTAATTTAGTTAATTTAAAATATGCCCGTTGCTAGGGTCTTAACGGCTCAAATTTATATAAAGAGACGGCAGAATGCTTTGAAAAGTATATATATATATATATATATATATATATATATATATATATATATATATATATATATATATATATATATATATATATATATATATATATATATATATACATATATATATATATACATATATATGTTTTACGTGAAGGGACAATTTCTTCTTTCATCGTTTTGAAGTTGCATTGCATATAATCACAACGTTTATACACTAGTGGTGTGAACCATAAAGAACTCGCGTGGAATCGTGCTCTTATATCGGCCATGTTTGTTTTCAATATGTTTGCTACCACGAAAAAATTTTCGTGGAATAACATACATGTTCCTTATCAATAACCTAATAGAGATTTAAAATTAAATATAATATGCATCTAAACAATAGCTATTCTTTTAACACAACTTTTTCGGCCATATTTGTTTTCACAATACCAATTTCATTCAAATCGATCAATTTTTACGCCAGGAGTTTCAGAAAGAACAAACACCCTAACAGACGAACAAACAAACACCGCAAAAAACTTTAAAATCTCGCAACTCTCTGAAATGAAGAACTTACTACTGCTCTTTCAACTATATTATTTATTATTATATTATAGTGATATAAATTTAAATGCTTAAAGTATATACAATGTGATATGTGGGCAAGGGGCCCTGCCCCCCCCCCCCCCCCAAATGATTACATAACTTGGACCCGCCATACATTTAAAACCAAACAAACACAGCAATGACTTATGCATTCGAATTGTCTGTAAATATTTTCGAATATAAGGAATTAATTAAGTATTTATTCTCTTATGGTGAGTATACACTTAACTAAAACATCCCAAATGCGCACGGCCCGGATTTTGCCGATGGAATTAAATTCATTAAACACTATACCGGCCCGATTGTCCGCTGGGCCCGGATTTTGCCGATGGAATTAATTAATTAAACACTATACCGGCCCGACTGTCGGCTGGGCCCGGATTTTGCCGATGGCATTAAATTCATTTAACACTATACCGGCCCGATTGTAGGCTGGGCCCGGATTTTGCCGATGGAATTAAATTCATTAAACACTATACCGGCCCGACTGTCGTCTGGGCCCGGATTTTGCGGATAGCATAAAATTCATTTAACACTATACCGGCCCGACTGTCGGCTGGGCCCGGATTTTGCCGATTACATTAAATTCATTTTACACTATACCGGCCCGATTGTCGGCTGGGCCCGGATTTTGCCGATGACATTAAATTCATTTAACACTATACCGGCCCGATTGTCGGCTGGGCCCGGATTTTGCCGATGGAATTAATTAATTAAACACTATACTGGCCCGATTGTCGGCTGGGCCCGGAATTTGCCGATGGAATTAAATTCATTAAACACTATACCGGCCCGACTGTCGGCTGGGCCCGGATTTTGCCGATGGCATTAAATTCCTTAAATACTATACCGGGGCTGGTGGAATTAATTAATTAATTTGCCGATGGAATTAATTAATTAAACACTTATACTGGCCCGATTATCGGCTGGGCCCGGATTTATGCTGATGGAATTAGATTCATTGAATTAAATTAGGATGCATAAACTAAATGGGCCCGATTACCGGCTGGGCCTTATTTTTCGCTGATTGAATTCAATGATTTTTTTGTGGTTTTAGTGCCGTTCAATAGCTTAGGTCATTACAGGACAGCTTCAATTCATTACGAATCCTAATTCAATGAATTGAATTAGGATTGTCTCTCGCTCAATTTTTGCGAACAATTCTTAAAAACTACTTGTTCGATTTTAATGAAATTTGGATGGCAGTTAATTAGCATAAGTAGTCCATTGTTGGTCCCATATAAGTTTCAATCTTCTGTGCCTATTTATTTCTCTTCCACATTCGCACAGACATACATTTATTTACACCTATATCTTCAAAAGTACTCATCTGATTTTTATGAAATTTCAATGGTTTGTTTAAAGTAGCCCGCAGATAACCCAAGATTAATTTCAACCGTCTGCCGTCTTAAAATGTTGCTAAATTGATATGTTATTCATGTCAAATTTATTTTATTTCCCCTCTCTTTTTAAATGAGTCAAAA
The DNA here is from genome assembly GCA_951217055.1 of Gerris lacustris. Lineage (NCBI taxonomy): Eukaryota > Metazoa > Arthropoda > Insecta > Hemiptera > Gerridae > Gerris > Gerris lacustris. The sequence continues at coordinate 60,647,680 of OX578278.1, forward strand.
TTGGTTTGATTTTTACATGATTATCAATTTAGCAAAATTTAAACACCGCAGACAGTTAAATTTAATCTGAGAGCTTCTATCAGATACATATTATAAAAATCAGATGAGTACTTTTAAGGTACTTTATAAGGTGTAAATAAATGTATGTGTGCGCACATGTGGAAGAGAAACAAATGGGACCAGAAGATTGGAACTTATATGGGACCAACAATGGACTACATATGCAAATTAACTGCCATCCAAATTTCATTAAAATCGAACGTTTTTAAGGATTGCTCGCAAAAATTGAGCGAGTGACAGACTGACAGCCATAAACGGGATCAACAATGTTCTCTGATAACTGGAACAGATTTCTGTCTTGGAATTATTGAAATCGGAGACATAATATTCGTTCTTTAGAACGATCACACAGTGAGTTGTTACCTCATAGGATTTTAATTTTATTAAAATATGAGGTTAGATATTGAAATTGAAATTAGAGTGTTGAAAATAGGAGAAATTACAATTATAATAAATTATGGGGTATGCTAAAGTCGCATATAGGTTAGGCAAGACATGACCGCTCTTTACATGGTCTGTTTCTTTAACAACCGCTGCGCTGTTTATAGGCTTTGTCCGCATACGAAATTAGCCGACCACATATTCTAAGGGCACCAGAGATTCTAAATTCGAGCTTGATGTCACTTTTATACATACGCTATCTACTGGCAAATAAACTAGGTGTTAAATTTACTACATTTTTTACTTTCTCATATAAAGAGAAAGTATTGTGATTTTGAAAATTGATTTTGAGATTTTGATAGATTTACACGTTTTGAGGTCCCCTGAGTCCAAAAAAGTTGTTTTTAAAAAATGTCTGTCCGTCATCTGTCGTCTGTCGTCTGAGCCACCTCTAACCACCTCTAACCACCTCTAACCACCTCTAACCACCTCTAACCACCTCTAACCACCTCTAAAAAATGTCTGTCCGTCATCTGTCGTCTGTCGTCTGAGCAGACGCCTGGAGCCTAAACTACTGGGCCGATTTTTACGAAATTTGGCATACATGTTCAGAAGAATCATACCCCGAGGCGAAATCAAGAAATGAAATTTAGCTCTAAATTTGGGGGCGCTACCCCCCAAAAACTCTGAAAAAAACATGAAAAAAAAGTATTTCTCGAAAACGGTTTTAACGATTTTTAATCAAAAAATTCTAAAATGTAGTCCATTTGAATCCAACGATATAAGCCGTTTCCCCGGGAAAAATCTAGTTCTTGAGAAATTAGCTTAAAACGCTGACGGAGAGAGCCCAGGTTCGATTCCCCACCCAGGAGAAGTTATTTTTATGATAAATGTTGATGAAATGTTCAATAATATTTAAATGTTTATTTGAAAACTAATAAATGGAAACACTGGGCTAAGTAATTATAAACTAGTATATTTATGAGAAAGTTTGTCTGAGTTGTCTCGGATCGATTTTTTATAATGGATTATTATAAAAAGTGTGGTTCTCTGGTATACAATGTGATATACATATCACATGTGTCAAAGTTCATTCAAGTCAAATATGTTTCCTATCATTATAGGATTTCTTGAAGGAATATTTGCATCCATCTTTATACAAATCTTACAATGTCTGCATAAACCGTATAGTATCCTTCCTCTGAAGAATACATGAACTTATAATTTTGCTACTTAGAAAAGCTATCTTTAATATTTAATTTTTCGGATTTTAAGATATAAATTCTGATCGTAATATAATTCCCATTTACGTGTAAACTAAACATCACCGACGACAATAGTTATTTATGTAACTAGGCAGCAAAATAGAATTTTACTGACGAGTGATTAGATTAGCCTCCGAGCCGAAGGCGAGGACAGGCTATGATAATTAACTGCCGAGGCGAAGCCGAGGCAGGTAATTTACCTATTTGACTGCCGAGGCGAAGCCGAGGCAGGCAATGAATAAACGAGGCAGAAATGTTTCCTTTGCTGCCTTGTTGCATACAATATTTTATCTACTTGCGGCAGAAAAATGAAGCTGCTAAATAATCTTTATTAATATAACATAGTTAATAACTAAGTGTCATATTAATAAAGATAATAACATATGTATTAACTAAAATTAATGTTCAAATAAGAAACTTGGGAATAATAACAATAAGTGATAAGCAAACTCAATCAACAACAAAATACAAAACACACCTTTATAACACACATATCACATAACTTCTGAATGAATAATGCACGCAATATAAAATATTTATTTATATTTTTACTAACAAATTACTAAAAGTATTAAAGATATCTTATATTGCTTAAAAGAAAAGAAGTAACTAGGATAAATCAAGAAAAGTAGCTAGTCTAATCTAGAATGAATTCAATAATAAAAATAATATGGATGTTCAATGTTTACATGACGCTGCAGTATAGTCAGTGACACTACTATTTTTTTAATTAAAGATCTACTAATTATTGAACTTATTTAACAGAATTAACAAATATAAACAAATTATTTTATAATTAAAACGTTTATTTATTAAATATTACTTATTAAACTATAATATATGATGTTATAAGATAGAGATAATAGTTTAAACTGTCATTGCCAACATTATAAAAGTAAAAATTTTACAGCCTAGGCAGTAAAATAAATTTTATCTACGATTGATACGAAATATAAACATTGTATCTCTGTTTAGATGCATAAAAAATGATTCTTTATTGCGCATGCGCGTCTCATAGTTCTGAAGAATTCCTCTTCTTTACCACCCTAGGGCGGTAAAGAAGAGGAATTCTTCAGCTTTACGCACAATTAGCGAGTTTGTTTACATTTAACAAAACTAATTTGCTGATCTTTTATTAAAGTAACTGTTTATATCGAGTTTTTAGTGAACAACAATGAATGAATCAAGTGGCTTTGACGAAAATGTAGAGAAATATACTGCTCCAGAAATAATTAATTCGGCAAAAACTCAAGATTAATGTCATCTTTATCAAGAGAAGAGATACGAACTTACATACAGCAAGTTTATTTTTTTCTGTATTTATTATTTAAATCTAACAATCGTAGATAAAGTACGGTACGCAACTCGTGCGAAAACGGCATTTTGCATTGCTCGTGTGGTTTTACTACCCTCGCTGTCGCTCGGGTGCAAAATGCTACTTTCCGCACTCGACGCGTAATGTACTATTACATAGATAAAATCGAATGTATCATGTAGGTTAAAAAGCCTTTTTTATGTTTGACGAAGTCTGTCGAGACCTTACGTCTTCTAGCATCCAATCTTCAATCAACCGTCTCTTCCTCATCTTTTTACGTAGGCCCTTAATTTGAGTATACATTAACCGATTTAGTTGAAATTTAGTAGAAATGTTCCTTTCATCAGGTCAAGATTGTTGGACTGCGTTATCTATCCCGTTCAGACGCAACACTCGTAACGTAAATCGAAAGGTAAATTAGACGAAAAGAAGGAATAAAGATACCACTCATCAGACAAGACGGTCGATAAGACGGTATAGGTGTAAAACAGGCTTATATTTTTATAGACCTATATATTGTATTATAATGTCAACAATCAAGTATTATTTTACTCTACTGTAAAAAGTTTATTAAATTAAAATTAGTTTATTTAAAGTATACACCTGCTAGTTAATGAATATAACATTCAAAGAATTTCAGCATTATATATATCATTTGGCGTTAAAGAAATTTTATTTGCGCTTGCCTCATGACATCATGATACTTTTAAAATTTTTTATTCTTGTGTATAGAATTAATTGAACATGAAGTTGAGAATTTAGAGGAAGACAAACAATTAAAGCTTTATTTTTGGATTTTTGTAAGGTCAGAATAACTTCTGCACCTGTCGATTCGCTTGACTTTATTTAACAAATTATTAGACACAATTGTAAAAATGAAACTCAAGTTGATACATCATAATTTTTATTATACACTTACGGTCATTTTATCCCGTTTAAAAAGAATAATTATTTCGTTAATAGATAGTATAAATAGAGTTAGCGTTTTCAGAAAAGATATTTTCAAACAAATTTCATTAACATAATACGCTCTTCATGTTTAAAAAAAGAAGCTACTAAAAGAAGAAAATAGCTTAAAAGAAAGAAAAAAAAAAGGTTGTCTGTCTTCAAATTTGTGAAAAGATTTAGGTCACCTATATTTATGTGGGTAGATATCAGGTTTATAATAGATTATTGAAGATTAGCGGGGCCGGAGGGCGGACAGGGGCCGTGGCCGCTTGGACACGCGATTTCAGACCTACACTTAGCCATTCTCCTTAGGGGGCCAAAACACTAGGCTATCGCACAAAAATGTACCCTTTTAGCCGAAAATAAAAGGTTTTCTTCGATGAAATTACGAGGAAATGTATCGAAGCTAGCATTTCTATATTCTGCTTTAAGCATTAGGGACGGAATATATGAAATTGACCTAATTAATCAAATGTAAATAAACCATAAAGCTTTTGTTTACAATATCATAAAATGTAATAACAGTTCAATATTTCTTTGTTCTTATTGAATAAGCCTTGTAATATAACTATATTTACGAATAAGGAACGAAAGAGAAGTGCTAATGATATTATAACTACTTAGAACATACAAAAAGGATTAAAAACAATAGTTATTATTTAATTCGTCCTTATAAATCAATTACTGAACAAATAAACTTGTAGTTTTGCAATCACTCCGGTGCAGTATGTTTCTCGGAAAAAGCTATACAACAGTAGTGCCCACATTATCTCTGTAAAATGAGATAAACAATCAGTCCGAGACAACTCAGACTAACTTTCTCATATAATCTCAATCTCAGTCCCAGGTCCTAAAACTTTTTGTTTTCGATTTTCAACAAAATCAGATTTATTTTCATCAATATCTAGGAAACTAGATTTTTCTCGGAAACACTGCTTATATATTTAGATTCTTATTTAAATAGACAACAATTCAGAATTGTTTAATAAAAATAGTCGGAACCGTTTTCGAGAAGTAATTTTTGTTCACGTTTTTTCACAGTTTTTGGGTAGCACGCCCAAAGTTAGAGCTAAAATTCATTTCTCGATTTCGCCTCGGGGAATGATTTTTCTGATCATGTAATGGAATTTTTACGCACTCAAAATACGCTCTCTTTATATGAGAAAGTAAAAAACTAAACGCTGTCGATTTCTATAAGTAATCCTATAAAATAAACGATCTAATAAAAATCAGTTTCCTAAATCCGAGTTTGTCTATTATTGTCTTTATATTAATATTTAATAGGTATATAAATCTAATTTGATTTAACATGTAAAATTAGTTAAAATAGAGAACACTGATTTAATAAATTGCAGAATTCAATGTAATAACAACATTTTCTTAACCCTACCAACATATATCTAGATGAATACAGGTAATACTATAGACTCGAGCATAAAAGAGAAATGTTAGGACTTACCTAGATTCTACTAGGTTGTAACTGTAATATGGTAAAGAGATCAATAGGGGATTAGGAAAGACGATGACACGATGAGGGAAATAAGCAATGGTCACGACAGCGATATCTTCCTTCCAACAAGAACCAACAACCACATTCTTCATTTTATGAAAACATAGTCTTCTATTTTCTTCTTTGAATTTACACGAATTTTTTTCCACGGCTTAAATAGCTGTTAAAGAACGAAAATCTCTATACGCCTTGGCGTATCTTTTGGTATAGTAAAACATTGCTTAATCATAATTATTGTTACTGTTGTTTGGACTTTGTTTCAAAGAGCAGTAAGTGTCTCTTGATGAAACCTCACTGCACTATAATCCTCTTTTGGTTTTACTCTATATCTATAGTTTTTATTAAAAATAATATAAATAGATTTATTCAAAGAAAATATAACTTTTCTTTTAGATATTGACTCATCTATTTGATCGTTCATGTTGAAAGCGAATTTCGCGTTTTCTAATCAAGACTATTATAATTCAATAAAAACATGAAACTTAATATCATTAGTAGTTCGTTCAACAAATAGATAAATCTGTAATTTTTTATCAGGCTAAAAAAGTCAGACTAAATTTTCCATGAAGATTCGTGGAAGAGTCTATGATTAATTTATTTTACCTAACTTATTTACCATGAGTATAATATGAATTTGTGTACTAAATAATAGTTCTAAATAAATCTAATAGCAATAAATAAATTGGGCCATTTTTTCTTGAATTCATGCACATCTATTTATACACATAAAAATCCAAATACTATAGGATAACTGATTCGTCACAAACCACTGGACTTAACACCATGAAATTTTGTAGGTAGAATCCTTTTAGCTTCTTATATTTGTTCTTTTAAAATGCCATTTAAAATCAATTATTAATAAAATTAAGCCACACGTTCTTCCAACATTTATTTTCTAATATGTAAAAAGTCTATATACACTATATGTATATATTTCATAATATAAACTTATGTAATTTTCTGTTCGATATTTATTGGAACGAAGTTCCTTATGGCACGTTCTGGAGCCCGGGAGTGAATCCGAATAAAACGACCAAAATCACCGTCACAAAATAACCGTCACAAAATCACCGTCACGCAAAATCCGTCACGAAATCTACAGATGACGATAACTTGAGTAAAAGCTCACCGAGTTAGATGAAATTTGGTCCACATGTTCATTTTCCCAATGCCCAGGGTGAGTTCGTCGGAAAACTTTATCCGCCTAAGCGTTCACGCGCAACGCTCGCGTAAACGTAAGCTTTAAAAAACGGGATAAAGTGTTATTAAGGAAGCCTGTTACTTGACTTGTTTTGATTATTTTTGTTATATATGTCAAAAATGACACTTTGTTTTGTAAATAAATAAAATATAATCATGTAAAATTTCACCCTGATACAAGTAGAAGTTGTAGAGTAGGAAAGAGATATATTTTATAATATTTTAAATTAATTGGCCGGGTAGGTAGAAAACAGTCCTATTTCAATCCAAACTCCTTTAACAAACATACTCTTTCACTATAAACTCATCATGATCAACTTTTTTCTTATATTTAATATATATTTATAGTAAGACGCTTGCTTTAATGATACAAATAATGATTTTCTTTTAATTTTGCCTTAACTCTGCTAGGTACAAACAGTTAGTTACTTTTAATTTTGTCTCTTTTCTAACTCCGGCATGTATAAGTAGTTAGAAATGCGTATACGTACTTAGCAGAGTGATTTTAAAATTTATATTTAATGAAAAATGTAAGGAACTTCGTTCCTACCGGGTATTTCGCGACACCACACGTATTTTTTTTTATTTATTTTACATTATGGAAAAAAGAATCCTCAGCTAAAAACTAACTGCGCAAAATGGGTCAACTTCCAGACCCCCACCCAAAAAAGTCAGACTGTCAAAGTAGTGATATCTACTTTGTGGCCAAGTCTGCTTTTTCTTTAGTCCATAACCTCACCCACTCACCCCTACTTTCATGAGCAAGACTATTCATTTGTTTTTATTGCTTTACACTTGGCCTGTTTCTGTTGTGTGGAAGCTAGGTAATAACAATAACTATGTTCACAGATATATAAAGATATTTAATGTTCATTTTCTTTTCGTTAATTTGTAATCCTTGATTCGATGGTTTTATTTTGTTTGTTTGAATATTTCTAGAATTGTTATTATTATTTATTCTTTCGACAAAATATAAATTTTTATTTTCTTTTGCCTTGATTATGATTTTATTATTCTTTATAATGTAGGCATTATTTTTGTAAAATTTACTTATTACATTTGGGTTTTTAGTACTTTTACTTATAGATATTAGGTTTGTTTTAAGATTTGGTATGTATAATGTGTCTTTTAATTCAATTTCTTCAATTTGGTTTTCAATTGTTGTTTGGATTTTCACAGCTCCTTTTCCTTTAATTTCAACAAGGCTCCCATCTGCCATACGTACTTTTTCATCCATGTGTAAATCATTATAATTAATAAATAGATCTTTATTGTTGCACATATGTGATGTTGCACCACTGTCGAGTATGAAATCGGAAATATTTTTATTTGTTTCTAGACTTGTTAAGACAGAATCATTTTGTATACATAAGGATGTGTTGTTTTTCTTTTTCTTGAAATAACAATTTTCTGTTGAATGGTTGGATTTTTTACAAATTGTACATGATTGTAATTTTTTGTTTTTATTTTGGTTACCTTTAAATTTTGAAGTTAGAGAAAAATTTTCATTTCTTGATGTAGAAGATTTTCTTTTTTCTGATTCTTCTAAAATTTTAATTTTTAGTGTTTCTAGAGTTGGTAGTTCATCCCTACATTCAATAGAACATTTAAATATTTCATAATCTTCAGGTAAGGTCGATAATAGTAAGATTGTGGCAAAATCGTTGGTTGGAGCGCATTTTAAGTCATTTAATTGGTCTAGTATCTCAAAAAATGATTTAATATGTTCTTCCATATCTTGATTTTGTTTTTTGTGTAAGTTAAGTAATTGTCGTGTTAGCTGAACTTTCTTACTTGGACCAGTTGGTTTGTAAGTTTTTTCTAAGATATCCCATGCTTCTTTGGATGATTGACAGTTTTTTACATGATGTAGGCATGACGGTGATATAGAAAGTATAATGGTGGCTAATGCTTTTTCGTCTTTATTAACCCATTCTGTATTACTATTGTCACCTGTGCCATCATTCTTCTTTATTTGTCCGTTAGTGTAATTCCAAAGTTCGCTATGGATTAGGATCATTTTTATTTGTATTTTCCAAGTTTCGTAGTTGGATTTGTTTAATTTGTCTATTTGATAAATATTTGACATCAAACTAGATGAGCAATTAAAAACAATAAATTTTGTACAAAGCAAACAAGATCCCTGTATATATAAACTTACAGATGGAGAAAATTATGTCTTAATGGCAATATATGTTGACGACATAATTCTAGCATCAAATAACAAAACATTATTAAAGAATACCAAAGAAAAAATTTCAAAACTTTTCGAAATAAAAGACTTAGGAAATCTTAATAGTTTCTTGGGAATATCAATCTCTAAAGAAGGCGATATACTAAAAATTAATCAAGAAAAATACGCTAAAGAAATATTGAAAAAGTATGGAATGGAGGATTGCCGTCCAATATCTCTACCTTTGGATACAAATAGTTCATTAGAAAAAATACCAAAAGACGAAGATCTCGCTCAACCAGTAGATCAAAACAATTACCAAAGCTTGATTGGTTCGTTGCTATATTTGTCAACAGCAACTAGACCAGATCTAGCATACGCTGTAAATAAACTCAGCCAGTTTAATAAAGACCCTAGGAAACAACACTGGGATGCAGCCAAGAGACTTCTCAGATACCTCAGGGCAACAACAAATTTTGAACTTGTATTCCGAAAAACTGGGAAAAAGTTAGTAGGATACTCAGACGCAGATTGGGCAGGAGATTTAGAGGACAGAAAATCCCGAACAGGCTACACTTTCATACTGGCAGGGGGGGCTATATCTTGGGAATCCAAGAAACAGAAACTAGTTTCTCTCTCCAGTATGGAAGCGGAGTACGTCGCTTTAAGCGAGGCTGCTCGGGAGGTTCTGAATCTAAAATTTCTGTTAGATGAAATTGGATTTAGTCATCTTGTCAAAAATCCAATCAAAATATTTTGCGACAGCCAAAGTGCTCTATCTTTAGCAAAAAATCCAGTTTACCATAAAAGAAGTAAACACATTGAAATTAAATACCACCATGTGAGAGATCTGGTTCGATCAAAATTGATTGAGCTAGAGTACATCGGCACTGGAGAGATGACCGCAGATATTTTAACCAAGCCAGTTGAAAGACTGAAACTTGAAAAATTCTCAAAGGGCTTGGGTTTGGAGAAAAAACTCCCACCAAATGGAGATTAAGAAAAACAAATCCTATCAAATGGGGGCGTTTGTAGTGATTGACAAATGTCAATCACTACAGTTTCTGAATGGTCATAGCCTGACTATTTTGGGAGAGGGTCTGGAAGTTTTTTTCATTTCTTCTTAGTTCTCTCCTTCTTATTACTCACGTAACTCGTATGTGAGTGGACATGGTCCTGGACTGATGTTTTATAACTCATTCAGAAACTGGCCAAGAGATAAGCAATAAAAATAAATGAGTAGTCTTACTCATGAAAGTAGGAGAGAGGTTATGGACTAAAGAAAGAGCAGACTTGGCCACAAAGTAGATATCACTACTTTAATAAGCTGACTTTTCTGGGTGGGGGTCTGGAAGTTGGCCCACTTTTCACGGTTAGGTTTTTGCTGAGAATATCATTCCTTTTTGCTGGCTTTATCAACATCGTTGGTGTAGACGTAATTTTTTTTCGAGGCACTGAAGGGAGCAAGACTACTGTATTTTCCCCATATGTGCATTAAACCGACAAAGAATAACCCGGGTATAGAGTATTTTCCATATGTGATATTACATAGTACTGCAAAATTAAACAAACTTTCGGGTACTAAGAAAGTTTTGTCTGAACTTCATGTTTTCGAGGTTGCTAAATCCGAATTTGAAGATGGGATCTGCCAAATTTTCCGAATATGATCCCCTGACACCCCCCCCCCCCCCCCCCCCCTCAAATGTTTCATAAACCCTCACTTTATATATTGTGTATACTGTAGAATAATGACAGTCACAATCAGAAATAAGTGACAAAAAAATTGTTATATAACTAAACAATTAATAGGAATTTTATATTTCCCAATTTTCTGAATAAAGTTAAGGCCAGCAGAACTTTAGACACATTTTCGTATAGAAGAAATTTGGACATCCGATTCGGATTTTCACTCTGGTGCTTCTTTTTGCAGATCGCGATATTATTATTCTACAAATCGGTACAGAAGTACATTTTTTAATAAATAATTTAATAAACGTAATTTTTTTAAAAAAATAAGCAAGTTTAGCAGCCTTAATGTTCAAATTTAGGCCTTTCAAATGATTTGCAACACAATAAAGAACATTTTTAACAAAGTAGTCACATGACACGGCACTCAGGAAAAATAAGTCATGTTCTAATTTTTTCTGTGTTCCACGGCTATAGCTACAAGTTTGCTAAATTTCAAATTTCTAGCTATGCTGGAAGTCACTTAAAAGTTTGATGATGAGTGAATAATAAAAATGCCATACATTCAAACTCTCTCCTGTTGAAAAGGCTGAAATTTAGGGCTCAATTTTTTACAGTTTTTTAAGTTACTTAATCTTAATCTTATGTTTCAAAGTTCAAAAGTCCATCTTAAAAGAAAGCAGAGACATGAGACTGAGAAAAACCGGGAAATTGGTTTAAGTAAAGATGCACAGCATGCTTAATGGAACTTGGCCTTGCGCACTGCCGTGTGCTCAGATTAATTATTATTTTGTTAAAACAAGTATATATATATTTTAACTTTCAAAACTAAAAGAAAGAATATTAATATAGTTTTCTTTAAGCTCGATCTGATTTTAGCTATATTTATTACAGAAGGGTTCTTAAAAAGGCGTGGAAAATTATGAAGTAGGAAGCAGTGAGTCAGTAATTAATTTAACGATTTATGAACACGCAATTTCAGTTTTATTTCTTGTCAAATAATATTATAATTACTTTGTTGAATAGAAAAGTAGTTATATTAGTTTGGTAGTTTATATTGACTTATAAACTGAATTAGACTTGCTTGAATATCTAAAATGTTCAGATAGAGAATAACCTGATATGAGAGAATTAAATAATTTTATGAGGAGGATCACCTAAGATTTCGTTTAGACCACCTATGGGAGAAACAGACAGACATCCAGCTAATAAACACTTAAAAAAAGAAAATTTAAACCTCTTCCTATAAAATATGTAATTTTCAACAAATAGCCCTAGCTCTTTACCTAAAACTTTAAATATCTTGTATAGGTACTTTCAATGTCAATCCAGTTTCCTCTAGATAAACTGAAGAAGGCTGCTTTAGAACAGCCGAAACAGGTCTAATCTTTATTTCAATTTTTTTTTGTATGAAGACGACGATTGGTTATTGTTGAACTACACCTCTTTTATTATGAATATCTGTTAGGAAATAGATTCTTAATTTGATACTTATTTTCAAAATCAACCGTCCATTGTACCAAATAAGAAGTGAAAATTAGAATTTAAACGATTTCGTGAAATATTATAGTCTTGTAGTTAAGAAGAAAGTGATCCGATTCGTTCATTATCCATTTGAGCAGCTTGTTTATCAGAATTGATAAAACTCAGATTAAAATTGTTTAAGTTTTGAGGTATCAAATTTAATTTTGCCGTCTACAATAATACTAGAAGCATATAAAAAATAGTATTGTAAATATAATATTGAATAGAGACGTTCCAGCATTTAAGTCAATAAGAAAGTAATAATCAATATTATCTAATGGATTGCTATAGGAAACGATAAAATAGAAATCACATTACTTAAATTAGTAGGTATATTGTCTTTTAATTAATATTTACATAAAGAATCTGTAGAGTTTGATTACTGTTAAAACCAGATTTTATAATTTTATTTGTCAATATAGACATTTGACAATCTACACGGTAATATAATAACTAGAATTTATCTACAAGTGATATTTATCACCTTATAATCTTTAATATAAAGGACAAATCTTTGCACAAATGATCTCGCCAAAATCAAAACTAAACCGTCCCATCGATATGCCCCCGTGTAGGGGACGGCGAAAGAAGAAAAATGAGCCCAAAACTGATCGATGGGGGTTGTTAAGGTTTTTGGTCTTCCTTTCGACCGCTTTAGGCGCACGGTCCCCTGTTTTAACATTTAAATAAGCAAATACAGTTATAAAGGGACAAACAATCTCATCCTGGCTAGGATATTAATTGTTGAGATTCGTTTTGGGCAAATATTACGAGTTAATGCTACACAATGAACTAAGCCTGTAGTTCATAATAAACTTTCAATTGCCAGTCGTACCTAAAAAAAGAAATCAAATGAAGGAAAACATATAAATGGTATATCCATTTTAAAACAGTCAATAGATAACAAAAATCGAACTTTGCCTTGTCAAAAAGTACCAAAATGGGGGCAGAATATTAAGTTGAAATAAGGAGGAATTATTTATCTTATACAAAGCTATAATTAGTGCGAATTTCAAGAAGGCAAATAAAATTCAATCGGCGAAATAGTTTAGCGTTAAAGTTTCAAATTTTCAGAATTCAATAAGAAATTCAGTGGAAATATTTGGGTTATAAAGAGGTATAATTTTGCGCATTTGGAATTTTCCACGAATAATTGAAATTTTTGCTAACTTTGCAAAATAGGTTAAGTGCGTCACAAATTTATCCGGGCGACACAACTGCATGTAGGGACTTATTATTGTAACTTTCAACTTTCTATTTTGAAGACTTCTTGAGTTACGTGGGAGATAGACAGACAGATACACACACACACAGACGGATTGACAAATAAACGGATAATTTCGTTGAAATCTCTGTTTCGAGTTTTTTGAGTAAATGCAATATTGTTTCTTTAATGGTAAGAAAAAAGAAAAGTTAAAAAGAAATTATTCCACATTGAAATCGAGACTCAATGTTTTTGAGGTATAAAAGTTTGAATAATTAATTACTAATTTTCAGCACTCAAAATTATAAATTCCTCATTCACATTTTGAATTTTCTAATTTTAATTTACTAATAGTTTGTAAAGGTAGAAGACTGAATGAAACTAGTACTGTACTTAAGTCGATAATGACGCAATACTGAAAAATTGTTACATTGATTAACAAAGAGAAAAAATTATTATGTTTAAGAATATTTTTCTTGTCAAGAAATATCTTGAATTTGCCCGAAAGTGCCTACAGTGAAGAAGCTTCCCTAGCAAAATATAATAAGTGCGCAAATGGAGTAGATATCAATAGTAAGACAAAAACAAACACCTTTTCACTAATAAAATAAAATATCTTCCATTTTAGCCTAATTCTATTTATCTAATTCGATTTATCTAATTCTATTCACTAATTTAGTTTTAAGTAAATAAGTAATTCCTAGTCTTGTCCTCACATTAAGAGTTTCCATAAGAGTAAGGCCACTTTCTTCATCCCAATTTGTATTACCGCATAATAAGATGAACAGGGTCAGAAGAACTGGCGATTGCAATCGTTGTTCCTATTTTTTAATAATCTGATAAAGGAATTTTTGCATGCCTACCTACAGACTTATGAATGTTCATGGACCGTAAAAACGAGATAGTTGGTCATGATATCCCTTCCTCTTCCATGTTCTTGCTCTATTTCCGGGCTACCAGAGAAGTAAGTATTGTGTGACGAGAGATGCTTATTGAAACCGATAATCAGGTTTCTTTACCATGAATAATTCATACAAAAATAACAACCTCAGAATAAATACAAGTATGACGATTGTTATTTTTTCACATACTAACTTTACATATGATACACTAGATAGTGTATAAAGCGTACACAAAAAAACGTCGAAAGCGTAGATGCATTGTTACTGAATATTATTTTATCATGCATTATTATGTATGTACACAATATTAATTGCTGAATAAATGTGTAATACAAAAGTGGTATTTCATACACACTAGGTGTGCAATGCAGTTGTCTGCTTGCAATATTGAGCTGAGCGTGCTTTAAATATTTAATTATTTTAATCTTAAACCATAAACATTTTAATTTATAAACAGCTGAAATCGAACCAAAAATAGTAATATTTCTAAGTTCTAATTAAACAGAATTTTTACCTGTTTTTCTATTTTATCCCCCTCTTAAATGAAAATATGACAAAAGTTAACATAACAACAATAACTGTACTCTTAAAGAGCTTTTCAACGACATGCATCATGAAGGGTAAATACTATTTTAACTTTTGTCCCCCGTACCCCTGTGTACCAATTTAGACTATTTCAGAATTATACCTTCTTGTGGTTTGGTCACATTGACCGTGCCGAATTTTGTGCAGATTGGGTCAACAGTTCAGGATGGAACATTTGTACCCCGTACCACGTACCCCTGTGTACCAATTTGGACTATTTCAGATTTATACTTTTCTGTGGTTGGTCACATTGACCGTGCTGTCGGTTTTGTGCGGATCGGTTCAACCGTTCAGGAGAAGTATGCGTCCAAACAAATGCAAAGTGTAGTATAAGAGCTTCGCTTCGCTCAGCTCAATAAACAACAATGTATATCTTTATTTATCAGAAAAATAAATGTTAAAATATTTCCCAAATTTTAATTACGATTACAATAATTAGAAAGCTTTAACTATAGAAATCCCATCAAATACTTGCCAGCAAGCTACTAAAAGCTATCAAGGTTTTTCTTCGGTCCTAAAAATGTATATTTACCACATCATTATTATTATTTCTTTTTTTTTTACTAAAATATGTATAAAAAGTTGCACTTTAGGGCGTTATTATTCTTTATAGCATCTCAGGTATGCGCTTATTTGGTTTTGGGGCGGGTGAAATTGCCGCCATTTTGGCAACGCGTTATATATTTATTTGTGACCTAATTGTAATACCTTTAAAGGATATATATTTGTTATCTAAATTTAATACCTTTAAAATAATACCCCACTCAAAAAATACAAATTTTGGGTCACCATAGTTAGTCACCTAAAATGTTTAATATTTTGCTATTTTATACCAATCCTTATGGGGTAGTAGCGGGGGGGTGAAATTCTTTTTGGAGTTTTGTTTTGGTAATTTTGGAAGAACATCTTGATTAAGACTTTCAACAGATAACTAAGAGTACTATTTTACGAAGGTTTCTTTTTGGTATTACCATACATATAAATAGTTATATTTACTTCAATATTTGCTAGTTCAGTAATTATCTCCTCCTTACCAAAGTTTTGGCATCTTTATTTTTTTAGAAAGTATTTCCGATGGTTAATTTTGATAAAGACTTATAGGAGTAGATTATCTTTTCTAATCCAGTTTTTTATTTATTAATTAATTTGTTACTTTCTCAAATACATATTATAGGTATTGAGATAAAACGGAAATTAGATTTGAGATTTAGATGGATTTACCCGCTGATTTACCCCGAGGTACACCTCGGGGTATTATTTTACAATAGAGAAATTTTAGCTATAAATTTGGGGACACCACCCCCAACAAACTAAAGAAACGTGAAATAATTATTTCTTTAAAACGGTTTCGACGATTTAGATATAAAAATTCTAAAATGTAATCTATCTCAATTCGAATCAAACCAAAAAAAACTTGGAAAACCCTAGTTCCTGAGAAAAATGTTGTAAACAAAAGGATTCGATTCCCCGCCGGGGAAAAGTTATTTTTATGATAAATTTTGATAAAATATCCTATAATAATTAAATGTGTCTACAAAACCACGAAATAACTAATAAATGGAAAACACTGGACCTAAGTAATTATGTACTCGTATATGAGAAAGTTTGTCAGAGTTTTCTAGGATTAATTTCTGTTTATTAAACAATGTTGCTCTTTAATCCATTTAATATAACACAAGATTTTAGTAAATAACTTTATAATTTTTTAAGATAATTTTATTTCTTATATGTTAATTTCACTTTAGAATCATTAAAAAATACTTAAAGAGGATAATTTGAAACAAATTATACGGATTTGTCACGATCTTGATACAAATATCTCTTTATTTATTGCGTTATTCTTAATATTATGTTACATTTAATATATATATATATATATATATATATATATATATATATATATATATATATATATATATATATATATATATATATATATATTATTAAAATATAACCTTGACATGATACATAATAAAAATAAAAAATCAATCGTCTATGAAAAATCATCTAGTTCTCTAAAATACAACAAAATATGTCGTTTTTCTTATATTTTCTTTTCTACATAAAAATCTACGTTGACTCAACGCTGCGAGCTAACACAGTGCGTCATTAAGGCACTCATAAGTACCCATGAAGAAAGATACAGGTCTGGGCGAAGTGACCTTTCGTGATATCAGGTCATTTTGACGACGACTTCAAACTCAGATTGGTCTCCTCGTATCATTAGTCCACTTAACTTAGAGTTCTCGTAAAGTCTCCCCTCTCAAGTGAATGCACAACACTAAATATTATATAAACCCTTCCTTGATCCCAGACTATTTTTAACGGGGAGTCTCACTTTTTTAGAAAAAGGTATTATTACTTCGATTAGAATAATTTGAATAAATTTTTAAGGGCTCCGTACAAAATGGAATGTCTTAGTTGATTGTTCGCGCTATGTAGAGCATTGTTTTTACCAGTTTTTTGTTGATTTTTTTACATGGAACATTTTCTCATTCATTACTTTTTTAATCAATCTCAATTTCTATTGACTTTTTTTTGAGTTTATTCGCAGTATGCATGATCTTTTGTTGATTTCAATCTACTACCAATTGGTTGTGAGCTCTGATTTATTGGTCCTCTCTAAAACCTCACACTCAGTTACAAATTATTATTCTGATGTTTTTTGCTGTAGGTAACAAATCAAAATAAAGTGGTAGAAACAGTGCTAGAGTACACGTTTTTAAAAACACTTTATTTCATTCCATAAATTTATTAAATTATTATAATATTTGTTATTCTTTAAGTCTATACCTTTGTTTTGTATTTTTGTTTTCCGCTATTTATAATTTTCTTTGCTGGTGAGAAAATTATGAGTGGTGCTAATTTTGTTGTTCGTGCGATAATTATAATAATAAATAAGAAATTTAAATACTACAAATTTAGAAACAAAATTAAGATTTATTTAACGGTACTCAAACATACTATTTTATTGAGGTAGATAAAAACTCCCACGTCTATCAAATTAGATGGAAATGCACACCTGAAAATCAGGTGTGCAGTTCCATCAGTTATATCACTTAATTCTAAAAATAAATCAAATAAAAATAACGATATCAAGAAATACAGTAAACCTATATTAATATACTTTTATATTAATTATAATTAATTATTCCTTACATATATAATTTCCTTCTATTATATTCCATAAAAAACGGATCTCAAAATGTAGATTCTATATTTTATGTGACTGCCAAGTTTTAATGATCTTTCTTCAACAAGGATCATACGTTTAAACCTGCCTCCAATAAAATAAAATTTACTTGTACATTGGTAACAACAATTTGAAGTCCATAACTTTATTATAAATTGGAGAACTTTTTTATCCCTCACTGGTTTGTTCATAGATATTATTTTACACGGTGGGCTTCCTCGAGTAAGATCATATTTGTCAAGAGAAAAGACCTCTAGTCCAAAGTGAGACAAGTCCATTGGGGTTTATCAAATCTCAAATGTACTCTTGTAAATGCATTCCTAATATATTTATATTTTTAAAAATACATTTATAAATATAGTCGATGAGAACTTTTATTGGGTCCAAATTTACTAAAGGTAACAAAAGCCATGTGATCGTTCTGAAGATCAAAAATGTGCAATGCCTCCGATTTCAAAAATTCCTGGACAGAAATCCGTTGCAGACATCAGGTATCATATTTGTTCTCGTGTCTGTCTCATTCTGTACATCAACATTTTTGCGAATCAAAATACCTTAAACTACAGTTTCGATTTCAATGAAATTGGGATGGTAAGTCATAATTAGCCCATCGTTAGTGCCATTTATGTTTCAACCGTCTGCGCACATTTTTTTCTCTTCCACATGTGGACAAACATACATTTATTCACGCCTATAGCTTCAAAAGTACTCATCTGATTTAGATGAAATTTGGTTGGTTTTTACGAAGTAACCCAAAGAATCAATCCCGCATGTTAATTTCAACCGTCTGCGCAAATGAAATGCATATTGCTAAATTGATACTTTTATTCATTACAAATGTAAAAAGGGGGGGGGGGGGGGGTAATAAAATAGATAATAATGGATTACTAAAGATAAATATAAGTAAAGTACGAGATAGGGCGCGAGGAAGCTGTATGCCAAATTATACTTTTTAATCAGATTCTTTCAAGTTCAGTAATTTTAAAGATATGGGCCATAAAAAAATAGACTGCCAATTAGTGTGGCACATAGCTTCCTCGCATCCTATCATGTACTTTATTGCTATTTTAACATTATATTATATTACTTTATTGTTATATTGTTTATTGTATAAAAACTATTAATAGTTTTTAGCGATCTATATCACTTCATAGCGGTGTTGCTGTTGGTTTTACTAAAAAATTGTATTTGAAAAAAATGTTCGTCTCATTGAATAGATGAAGTTTGATTTGTTTTTTAACCTAAAATAATTTGAAGTTCACGTTTACGCGAGCGTCGGGCGTGAACGCTTGGACGGATGACGTTGTCCAACGAACTCGTCCTGGGCATTGGTAAAATGAACAAGTCTACCAAATTTCATCAAAATCGATTGACATTTACTCAAGTTATCGTCGCACGTTTCAGGATTTGAGGACACACAGACCGACAGACAGACAGACAGACAGACACGGAACCAAAAATGTTCCTTGATGTCTGAAACGGATTTCTGTCTCGGAATTTTTAAAATCGGAGACATAAAACTTTTTCGTTCTCAAAAGTGAACACAATGCTTCCGTTACCTTCGGTAAGCTCGGAAGCAATATATAAAAATGTGGAAGAGAATGATCGCAGAGGGTTGAAACTTACATGGGACCAAGAATAGAATCATGGACCTACCACCCAACTTTCATTAAAATCAGATAAGTAAATTCGTTGTAATTATACGTCCAACGATAGGATGCTAGGCAGCTATGTGGCACACTAACTAACAGACACTTATTTTTACCTAAATTGTCTATTATCATTTAACACTTTGTACCAAGGAAATATGTCAGTCTGATGATCTAGTTCTGTTTGCTTCGTTGATTACAAACAGTAAACATTTGATACCTAAATCAAGGCCAACTAATGTGCGTGATATAATAATAACCTTTCTTATCATGTATAATATAACGTTGATTGTATTGTGTACAATACTTTATTAATCGTACTAAAAATTAATTTGTTAGTCGAGATGTGAAGTTTAATTGAACGAAGTTTGTTAGCAAAGAATATAGTTTATACTCGCAGATAGAAGACCTGACTGGGTTTGTTTTCATAACTTGTTATCGTTACAGACGGCTCCACCGTTTAATTGGAGTTCATGCATGTTTCATGCGATTCATGAAAAACTGTTGTTTTTTTTACATTTCATAGCGACCCACTTCCTATCCTAGCCGCGCCTAAAACTTTCCATCGTATATCTGTAATGAGACATCTTGAAAGGATGAGGTTTCCTTTATCTACCCGGGCCGCCTTGATGCGTTTCGAAAAGAATTACGCTTGCTAAAAGAAACGCTATTCATTCAAAACATTAACGCTAGACACCATTATTTTCACTTTACTCTAAAAAAAACTATTCTATACTAGCAATTTTTTTATCATAAAAAAATAAAAGATTGTTTCCTTAACTTGTAATTGATTTACAGCACGTAATTATCAAGTAATTAAATACGGCTAATAATTAGAAACAATAAGGAAATAGCTATATAACTTATAAACTGACATTTAAAAATTACTGTATAAGAAATCGTTCTTGCAGTGAGTATAATTGAATTTTTACTTTCATTTATGAAAATAAATCCAAATGTGTATAGATGATATTTCTTATCTTTAATAGCTTTAAATGATTAATATTTTCTAGACCAGTTTCATGTTGATAGCATACCTTATTAATAATCAGGAATCGGCGTAGTTGCTTAGTTAATAATTTGCCAGATGTCCTTTTTGATTCTCCTATATTTCCAAAATAATCATATTAAATATAACCAATTTTCGAGACAAGAAAGGCCGCGGCTATGGATACGGAAAATTTAAAATGTTTAACCCATTTAAGAGATCGTATAATAACACTAAAAAGACATAATTTTCTATATCATTAATATTTTTCATGAAGCAAGGATTTCAAAGTCGTTAGATATTATTATTTAAATAGTTATATGTTTTCTTGAAAATGATCTAATACAAATTTGCCCTTTGAAACCATAAAAGATATAATTCTCAACTTAAGACACACCATGGTGTACATTGTTAGTATAATCAAAATTATTTTCTTCTGAGCTTACCGAAGGTAACGGAAGCTATGAGATAGGTCTAAAGAACAAAAATATTTTATGTCTACGATTTCAAAAATTCCAAGACAGGTATCCTTTTCAGACATCAAAAAACCTTTTAGGTTTGTTCCAACCCCCTTATTTGTACCGTCTATTGTATCGTCCCGCGGATCGTTTGGGACAGGTGTTATAGCATGCGCTAACATTGTACTGTAATAAAATTATGTCTGGCTGGAACGGATAAAAATATTCAAGGAAACCTAACAGTTAGGGAACCTTCCTGTTGACATGAGTGACGATTGACTTAACTGCGCATGTCATACAAACCAGTACTTAGTATTGTCAGAGAATCGTTTGGACCTTACAGTAAACTGTTCGCAAACGAGGACGGTACGAACACTGTCACAAGTCGGGTTGGAACGACTTTTATCCATTACGCATGCCCGTGACGATCCCGCGGACGATACACTGCTTGGTTCCATGGTTGGAACAAACCTTTTGCTTCCGAGGTTGCCGTTATGGTAACAAAAACTATGTGATAGTTCTGAAGAACGAAAATATTTAATGTCTCCGATTTCAAAAATTCCAAGACAGAAATCCGTTTCAGACATCAGGGAACATTTTTGGTTCCGTGTCTGTCGGTCGATCTGTCGCTCTATTTTTGCGAGCCAACATATCTTAAACTACACGTCCGATTTTATTGAAATTTGGATGGTAGATCATGATTAGCCTCTTGTTGGTCCCATATAAGTTTCAACTTTTTGCGCCTACTTGTTTTTCTTCCACATGACATGAAATATATGCTTAATAAATAATGCTTGTACACATTGTGTACAAGCATATATTTATTAACACCTACAGCTTTAAAAGTACTTCTCTGATTTGTATGAAACTTTCAATATAAGGCTACGATATAGAAAATAGACTGCCAATTGGTGTGGCACTTAGCTTCCTCGCATCCTATCCACGTATTTTATTGATTTTATGCTTTTACAAGTCATTATTGTCAAATTGGTTTAATTATTTCCCCCGTTTTTTTTAATCTGTCAAAATGGTTTAGATTTTTTGCACGAATTAAAGTATCAATTTAGCAATAGTTAAAGAGCGTAGACGGTTCAAATTAATCTGGGGCTATCTACGGGTTACTTTCGATAAACTATAAAAGTTTCATTTAGATCAGATAAGTACATTTGAAGCTATTGGTGTAAATAAATGTATGTTTGTGCGCATGTGGAAGAGAAACAAATAGGCGCAGAAGGTTGAAACTTATATGGGACCAACAATGCGCTAATTATGACCAAACACCTAATTTCATTAAAATTGAACGTGTAGTTTTTAAAAAATGATGGTTCGCAAAAATAGAACGACAGACAGACACGGAACCAAAAATGTTCCCTGATGTCTGAAACGGATTTCTGTCTTGAAATTTTTGAAATCGGCGACCTAAAAAGTTTTCGTTCTTCAG
The DNA here is from genome assembly GCA_951217055.1 of Gerris lacustris. Lineage (NCBI taxonomy): Eukaryota > Metazoa > Arthropoda > Insecta > Hemiptera > Gerridae > Gerris > Gerris lacustris. Next base: position 60,670,162 of record OX578278.1, read on the forward strand.
AACGATCACATAGCTTCCGTTACCTTCGGTAAGCTCGGAAGCAAAAGTTAACTTTATTCATTTATTTCAAACAAAAACTTTTGTTGTGAACGAAACAAAAGTAGAAAAAACAAAATATAAACAGGAAAAAATATATTCAGTGTTGCTGTTGCTGCCAATAGCATAAATTTATATCATCCCACCTTAAAATCCCTTAAAACCTTCCTTTCTTAATAAAATATATAATTAACTCGGCATATCAATTAACCACGCAATATTTGTTGCGTTTCTAATTACCCTTATTTTATGAGTAATAACATTTTAAGTTAAAACTATGATAACGATTTATTTTGTTACTCAGCCAGAGAATGTAGTTTACCCTGCATTGAAAATTTATTTCATTTTATCGCTTTAATATTTTTAGGAAATGATAGTGTCTGGTAGTTCGAGAGAGTGGGGAACAACTGCTTGATTGTAATATCCCTTCTAGAGGTTTCTGAACTCTAATCGATGTGGACAATAAAATAAGTCGTTGTAGCAAGTGTTGACATTGCTGCCCCCACCTTAAATTATTGTACTTGCAATTTCTCTTCTATTTTTCACTTAGAGAGGGGAAACTTGGGTATTGGTTTGATTTGTTCAGATCTTATAGAAGGTAAGAAACATGGAAACATTGTGATCATTTTGAAGAACGATTTATTTTGATGTCTACATTTTTTCCTCCAACTTTTTTCCTCGTGTCTCTCTGTCGCTCTGTCTAAATTATCAATTACTAAAGAATAAAAGCCCAAATAAAGTTGATGTCAATGGAATAATAGAATCGAAAGCGTCTCCACAAAATAAGTATTTAATCCTCATAACTAGTAAGTAGAGAGGTGGTTCCTTTAGTTGTTCACTTTACTTGTTGCTGGGTCTTAAGGAAACAATTAAAAACGCACTCTTTAGCGATATTTCGACCCCTCCATGGGTCATTCTCAAGCTAGAAACAATTTATTAACATCAAAATCACTATACAGGCATCCACAAAAAAACAAATCTTTACACTAATTCGACATTAACAATTTACTACAAACTATTTTAGTTTAACTATTAATTTCCTACTAACCTGACTGACCAGAAGATCACACTACATTTGAAATGTTAAAATATTTGAAAATAAATTTAGAAATGAATGAATCGTCTGATTCTCGTCAAAAATCCCTAAAAATCAAAAATATAACTATTATTTGGTCACATGTTATGAATATTTTTTAATTTTAAGTTAATTATTACAATTTGGTACTAACTGCATATAGAACTGTTAAATTCTAAGAATGTAGTCAATACTAATCCTATATTTCGTCATTACTACATAAATATAATATCTAGCTTTCGGCCTCATAGCCATATTCAGTGCCCACAATGACTGTATACCTATAAATAAGGTTAATTTATAAAAAAGAAGAGAGTGAACAATAAAAATTCCAAAAAAGTTAAAATAAAATTACAGGTAATAATAAATTTAATGAGTAAATATAAAAAAAGTAGGGGAGAAAAATTGAATAAACAGAATGGACGAAGATAGTTTTGAGGCATCAAATACTTATTTTGGGGAGGGGCTTTCGTTTTTATTATTCCTTTAACAATTACTACTTTATAAATATGACTAATAAATTTATTGATAAATATTATTCCAATGCAGCTTTTGATTTGAACACTTCTAACTCAACTGTTCGTCTTTCCTAATGAAATTTGCATAATAAAAAGGAGGGTGATTTGAAATCTAAAAGGTATTGAAGCGAAGAGACAGGCGCTTAATCAAGCGTTATATTCTACAGGTATTACCATAAACCTAACTTTGCATGTGTGACGAATTATTAGTTTTTCGTTTGATTTTAATAATGCTCTAAATCTTTAATATAAATTGAAACAAATTATGATTTATTGTTACAAATCAATAACTACTATTAATTACTATGAAAATTATAATATAAATAAATAAAAACAATTCTCAAAAAATTCCTTGTTATATATCAACTGTGTGGCTAATAATCTAAGGATATAACATAACATCTGCATAAGTTGTGCTTATAACATAATGTACCAAACGTCCTGTAAGTTTAAACAAGGGAATCAGAGAAGTATAATCAATTCTTTAAATAAGTTTCAAATTCCTTAATTTTAACTACGTCACTGAAAAAATTCCTTTCCTTTAAAACATTTGTCACTAAATTATTTCTCATCTGCAAACACTCCTCTTCAACTAAGAATTGATAGTTTTCTGGAAAAAGAGTGAACGTTGAGCTAGTCCTTTTTGGGTTAGATTTTGTCAATTCATATAGCCTTCCCAGTTGAAACATATATTTATTCTGCATTTCTCTTCTTACTCTTTTTAATGTCATCTACGAAAGAATTTAACGCCTTTCCTTATGTAAAAGCGTTTTTGAGGTTTAGATTAAGCGTTTCTATAGACGTGAGTCTGGATGTTTTCAACCTCTTTCCCTCTTTTCTGGCTTGTATGCGTTCTCCTCCCACTAAGTGTCTTTCCCATCCATTTTACATTTCACCTAACCCATTAGACTTGGGGATGTATGGTTTTGTTGTACATGTTCACCCTTATTTTAGTCGCAATTCCTTGAATTCTTTTCTAGTATATGCTGTTGCCTTATCCTATCCGACACAAGATTCTGCATTCCAAACCTCCTTTGAAAACACACTACGGTCAGTTCGGTACGTACCGTCATTCATGGAGTATATATTATATATATATATATATATACCTATATATATATATATATATATATATATATATATATATATATATATATATATATATATATATATATATATATATATATTATATAAATTTATATAAATGTATACAGTTTTCCCCAATATAATGAGTATTCAAAAGGATTTTTTTTTTTAAGTTTTCGAAAAAAGTAAATAGTAAACGCTCCTTCGCGTTCCACGGCCTTTAAAAATGGTAATTTTTTTTATGTTGTGTAGAAGGTGTTTATTTTAATTATAAATAAAAAAGTTTATGCCTGATTATATTAGCAAAGATAAGCTATGAGCTAAAGGATAGAATTATGAATAGTAATATCCCTCTTGAGCACATTCTTGTACAGATGCAAATGCTTGTACAGATTTTATAAATATAGTAACGTGCAAAAATCGCGGTGGCACCAAAATTTTGTAATTTTTTTTTTCCAACTGTTAAGGTTTTTGTGGTGGTTGTTTACTAATAATTATTAAGAACCAGAGACCGAGCGCCGAAAGCACTCGAAAGGAAAAGCAAAAACCTTAACAACTCCCCTCGATCTGGGGTCATTTTTCATCTCTCACCGTCCCATACACATCGGTATATCGATGGCACGGTTTAAGTTCGGTTTTGGCGAGATCCTTTGCATAGATATTTGTCCTTTTATTTATTAAAAATTATTTGTTGTGATGCTAAACAAAAACTTTGTAATTTTCTTATACAGGCTTATTATTTGATTTGTAAGTAATTTATTTTATTTTTGTAACATGAAATAATATTTAATATTTACAAGTTTATACGCAATTCTGAACCACTTTTCTAAAAAAAAAAAAAAAATTGAGACCATAAAAGATCAGGGTAGAGTTTACTCTTTTTAATTTTCTAAATTTTTCATGAACACCCTCAACACAAAATCAAGAAAATATTATTATTATTAAAGGTTTAAGAACAAGCAGTAGTTTTTATAATGAATAACTTCGTTTTCGAAAACCTAAAAATAAGAACAATGTTTCTCTTAGATGCTCTTCCTTGGGATACAATGTATATATTTACACATTACTTCAACATTAGTAGGATCAGAGGAATTATTTTAAAATGCTTATGTTATAGAAAACTATTGTTATCATAAATGCAGTCCTAATAACCGTTTGCATTTAATAGAATTTTTATAATATAACGTCTACAAAAGCATTTTTATAATAATTTATTCCAATTTTTCTTTCCAGCAATATAAAATGCATTATGAAAATGTGTATTATTCAGTTTATTATTATAAATAGAAAAAAGGATAAGAATAATTTCGAATTGTTAAACAATGAGTACGTTTTTACTTCCATTGATCAAATTATTACATTATAGTATTAAATAAAAAAAAAAAATATTGCCGTCCATACAATCATACACCTCTATCATATTATTAGTATTATAGGTAAAAATAACCTGTAAAACTAGTATCATAGATGGAAAGCCGCTTACAGCAGATACACACTTCCAGAGTAAAGATCAATTTCCTGTTTGCTAAAGAAGTTACGGTTGGGTGCCAATAGAACTAGTCAATGATTAGATAATTTATTTTATTTTTCCTTATCTATAGAAGAAGACAATGGTTACCTAAACTTTCCCCAATGGGGAAATGCAAATTATTTCGTTTATAGGTAATTGTAATTTTAAAATACATATCAATTTGATATTTAGATGGAAAATTAATGTTGTAGATATCTCTGAGTCATATATTGAACAGAACGATTAACAAAGAAAGGAATATCCGAATACATTGAAAAAAAGTATTTACCTATATTCTATATTCTATATATTATATTATGATGTTTTGATTGTTTGATTTGCTCACAATCGATTCTTTAATTGTTGATCCGTGTTCAGTAAGCATATAAATTAAAATTAATACAGCGTGTAATCCATCAAATTCTCAAAAATAAATTTTGCGTCAAGAGCTGCCGTCACATGAATCAAATTATTTATTTTTGAATTCAGGAAAAACCTTTTTAAATTTTTATAACGTTTGAGTGCATGTAAAAGCAAAGAATTTTTTTAAAAAAGTTAAAAATTGTTGAAGTTGAAAAATTTGTTTTAGCGAATTTTCGAAGAAAATTAAGCTATTGCAGGCTTCAAAATTTTTTCCATGGAAATCCGTTTTAGACCATTCTTAATCGATTACTGAAATTTCACACTTTCTATGTATGTATGTATATGTGTCACTCCAGACAATATCCCACCCTAGGATGCACTTAAAAAATCCAAACAAATTTTAAAATGTAAATAATATAAAAAGAAAGTATGAGTTCGTTGGGTAAAATTTTGACAATTTAGGGTTAACAATAGCATAAAAAGTGTTTTTTCCATTTTACCCCCCTTCTTCTTATATGAAAATGTGACAAAAGTGTACATAACAACAATTACTGTACTCTTAAAGAGCTTTCCAACGACATGCATCTTGAAGGTTAAATGCTATTTTGACTTTTGTACCCTGTACCCAGGGCCGTTTTAATTACCGTTCTAAGATATTGGGTGCCCATGGGCTACTACAAATAATGCGCCCCTCTTCATAAGAAAATACACGGAATTTTTTTAACCTGGCTGGAGGGAGCGGGGCACAGTTATAATATATAAGAATTAGAAAAAGTGATTACCATTATAGACTGAACAAAAAAAAAAGACTTATTCAAGATTAATAAAAAATAAAAATAATCGGGTACGGCCACCTCGGAACTTTTCCACTAAAGTGGCCTCTTAATGTTTATACATTATTTCATTTAATCAATTATTTGAATTTTGGCGGTATTTTGACAGGTATGTAAACAAACTTTGACGTCAACAAAATTATCGCACTAATAAATAATTATATTCGCTTATAACTTTTAAACTAATTAATGAAATTTCATCGAGGTTTTTTATATTTGTTCCTTAATTTTTTTCGTTATTATCTTCGTATATTTTCTTTAAACCATCTTTAAAATTTTTGTAAACGGAAACCTAATAAACTCCCCGTCAAAATTAACGCATCACTTTTATATTTTTATGCTTACACAAAAGTAGTTCAATTAGGATCTTTTTTCTGTTTTTCATCTCGGGCGGACCTATTTCGCCTCTGTCGATCATATCCACACTCCTGGAACCGCCGAAAAGCTCGGCCGATTGTAGTGAGATGCACTCCTAGTCGACAACCAACCTTTTGATGAAAGCCTTTCTTAACCTATCACTACGGGTTTAATGGCTTCCTCCATAGTTAAATTAGGAGGTCTGTTCATGTTGACACAAACAAACAATTGTATTAATAAATAACTAAGTGAGAGCTCTCATTTAATCAATTGCAACTAGCAGTGAATCATTAATGATGATGATTAAATATAATTAATTTATGATGATTAAAAATAATTAATAATGATGATTAAATATAATTAATGATGATGATTAAATATGATTAACGATGATGATTAAATATGAGATGATGATGATTAATGAATCATTAACCATCAGTATAAATTAGAGATAGTCAAAACAGAGAAATATAAAGGTGGTGCGTTAATTTTGACGGGGATAGTGTATAACCCAAATAAAAATTGCCGCCCCAAAGGCTTGCGCCCCAGGGCTATAGCCCCTGAGTACCATTTTTTTTTTTTTTCACCCATCCAAATTCTAAACCAACATTTTCCTATATTATCATAAGCCAATGATACGTAGCTTTCTTTGAAAATGCGCTCATTAAATCGTGGTGCATGACTGGACTTTTATTGGTTTTACATTTTAGGTGAGATTGCTTTTTTAACATTAGGTGTGGGCGAAACGAAAACATAATTGAGCCGTTAGGCCTGAAACCATGTTTTAACAAGTCCACAAAATATTTATTCTACGCAATGGCTTGCTTACAGATAAGTAAAAAACTAATATACTCGTAGAATTAGGAAACGTTCTGGGTCTTTATTTTTTTAACAGTTAAATATACATAAAATTACGCTATTATCAGAGATCGAAGTAAGATAATAATTGATAATATTGAGCAAATAATAAATACATTTTATTCATAAATATTTTAATTAACAAAAAATTATAAAGCACGAAATTTATTTTTCAATTTTTTTTTTTTTTTTTTTTCACACTATTGCTAAATACTAAGGCAAAAACTAACACCTCTCCATAAATAAAAACGTAATACAAATATATTTTTTGTTTGGCGCCCCCATAAAAGAATAAATAAATATATATTTTTGATTCAAAAAATACCTGTTGCGAAGGTAACGGAAACTATGTGATCGTTCTGAAGGACGAAAATATTTTATGTCTATGATTTCAAAAATTCCAGTACAGAAATCCGTTTCAGACATTAAGGAACATTGGATGGTTTGTCAAAAGTAGATGGCAGATCGCACCAGATTAATTTCAACCGTCTGACCTCTTTAACTTATGTTAAATTGATACTTAAATTCATGTAAAAACTCAAAACAATTCTGAAATTAACAAAAACGGGGGAAACAATTAAATGAACTAGACAATAATGGCTTGTAAAAGTTTAAAATCAATAAATTACGTGCTTGGATGCGAGGAAGCTATATGCCAAACTAGTTGGTAGTCTATTTTACTTTGCTTCCGAGCTTACCGAAGGTAACGGAAGCTAGTTCGTAATATAATCATTCTGAAGTACGAAAATATTTTATGTCTCTGATTTCAAAAATTTGAAGAAAGAAATCACACTTTTAGTTCCGTGTCTGTCTGTCGCTCAATTTTTGCGAACAAACATATCTTAAAAACTACGTCCTATTTTAATGAAATTTTTATGGTAGGTTATAATTACCCCTTTGTTGGTCCCATATAAGTTTCAACCTTCTGCGCTTATTTGTTTCTCTTCCACATGCGCACAAACATACATTTATTTACACCTATGGCTTCAAAAGTACTTATCTGATTTGTATGAAACGTTTATAGTTTATCGAAAGTAACTCGTAGATAGCCCCAGATAAATTTAAACCGTCCACGCTCTTTAACTTTTGCTAAATAGATACTCAAAACAATTTTGAATAAAAAAATCAAAACAATTTTGACAGATTAAAAAAACGAGAGAAACAATTAAACAAATTAGACAATAATGGCTTGTAAAAGCATAAAATCAATTAAGTACGAGATAGGATGTGAGGAAGCTATGTGCCACACCAATTGGCAGCCAATTTTATTTAGTGACATCTGTTTAGAGAATTCTTTGTTGTGCTCATTTAAGTGTGGAAAAGGAGGACTTTCGACCACTCAGCTATCATCGGTGGTCCAATAAATCTTCGTTTTTTCTTTTTCTTTTTAGTTAACAAAATTAGTAATACATTAAATGTAGTTATTTTAGACTCTATAGAGATCATATAAATATAGTTTTTTTTTTTTTATTCAGTGACATCTGTTGAGAGAATTATTTGAAATACTCATTTGAGTGTTGAAAAGTGAGGAGTTTTGTTTATATTTTCACTAAGAGAGAAAGCTAGTGAGAAGATAGAAAGGAAGTATAAAGATATATCTAGTTATGATCTGAGTGAAGACGAGTTTTATCAGATAAGACGTGGATATTTCTAGTTAGTTCTAATTCTACGGGGGATGGGATGTTCCCGCATAAACTCAAACCTGCCTTTACAAGCCTCCAAAGTTTCTCGGTTCACTAATACTGACATATCCGAGAAAATGTCTGTTATTTTTCCCCCTAACAGATATTGGATATTTTTTTTCTTTTTCCTTATATCTTCAGTAAATATAAAAAAGAACTATCGAATCATAAGGCTTATTCCATCTGACAACTCCAGACTTACTTTACCATCAAAAAGATTACCAATGATTTAAAACATACTTTTATTTCAGAATTTGATCATTTAGTTGTTAAATGTTTGTATTTTATTTAAGTACAATAATTTAAAAAGGATATATATATATATATATATATATATATATATATATATATATATATATATATATATATATATATATATATATATATATATATATCAAACGTCGAAAACAACAAACACTGTAATAAGCAGGATAAAGCCTTCGCCACTGGCGAATTATAATCCTTAACAAACGAAAAATTGTTGTTGTTTGAGAATAATTGTTAACGCATATACTGGTGAACAATCCTTAACATACACTATCGAATATTCCTTAACATACACAGACAAATAATCCTTAACATTCATTGGTAAATAATCCTTATAAACTGGCGAACAATTCTTAACATCGACATACACAGGCAAAGAAAAAAATACAAGCTCAATAAGGGGATAATAAAAATTACGATCTATAGCTGGATTGGACTTTACTCTTAGAAGAACTGATAAAACACCAGTTAAAAGACCCTGAAATAGAATCAATCCTGTGTGGAAAAGGAAACCTGACATTCAGGTGGACTGTTTTGTTTCAATTCTACGTATTCCGAGGGATTAAAGGAAATAAATCAAGTCTTTTAATAAGATTTGAGTTCCGTCCACATCAATTTATATTAGTAAACCCTTTGTTTCTCTTTTTTTCAGTAAATTATCACTAAACTGAGTTTCATTTTTTATAGGAACATTAAAAGATTATAAACTCAAATATATTTTGTCCCGTCGTAGAATAGTTTAAATTCTAAAGTCACACTATAACAATTTAATATTAAAAAGGGTAAAAAATAAACGACTCTAGGCAAGGCTAAACTCTCAGTCTGTCCCTTTGAAGTCTTTAAGTGTTCGGGATTTCAAAAGATCATAAAACTTGGTTTATTTGAATATGTAATAGTAAAAACGACCTTTATGTAAAAGATAAGTACATAGGTTGTTATTACGCAATTTTTTACTACATAAAGTTGTGAATTTCCAACTACAGATAATTGACTTTTAGACTTTTATTCTGAAGCTAAATGTATTTACGATTCAATAATATTTTCAAGCGTGTTTTGCAAATTATTCTTATTTAAAAAAAAAACTAATCGATAAAAATACTAATTGCTTAAAATAATCCTTCTAAAATTGCAAAATACATTCTGTCATATTAGGGGTAACAAATCAAATATATATTATCACCTTTTATTAATTAACATTAATGATAAATCCAAGTATTACCTCTTGATTTATTATATAGTTGTAACAGATATACATCAAAGGTAACTCCAAGTTTAATTTGAAAAATTAAAATTAATTAATTAAATTAATTTTTCTCTCTAGATGAATACCCTGATAATTTTTATCCCTAATAGTGCCGCGTGCCACTTGGTGTTACTATTGTCACTTTAAGTGTCAAAAACCACAAAATCTTAAATTTAAGTTTTAGGTTTCTATTCATAGTAAAAAATTTAAACAGAAAGACATAGACACAAACAAAACTACCTGAGTATATACATTTTCTTCTATTTCACTCAATAATAAATAAAATCTAGTTATGCTTATTATGATTTACTTAATTTTATTTTATTTTACATACCACATGACATAAGGTAACATTTATTGATAATAAAATCCTACTGCATTAGTTATGCATTTTTCATTTGCTCATTTTAAGTGTTTAGACAAAAAGAAAGATTCAGCGAATAATAGTCAAGTTGTTGAAAATAGTGAATAAAAAAGATAAGGAGTGGTTTCGTTCCGGTCTGGTCCATCGTGAAGGCTAGGTTTAACACTATAAGCCAAGACAAGACCAAGTGAAGACACAGTTTGTCCACTATTACACTCTATTAGTCAACTAGCAGTAAACCGTTATCTTTTATAGGTACATTTCATGCTCTCTGTTTCACTTTAGAACCCTTTTCCATTTATAAAATGAAACTTTAAAAGAAAGTTATCTATTTCCTAATACATTTTTACGGTATCTGAACATTTATTTAATAATTTAAAGGATATTATGTTGTTTTATCTTCTGTAAAAAAGAATCGCTTTTCCTCTAAGGATTAAAAAAGAACAACAGATTCACTAATTTCTTAGGTCTAGGCACTGATCCGCAAAGACTACTCTTTGCTCACTGCGATTCCATTTTTCCAAAAGTATATTTAGTAATATCCAATTATTTGTAAACAGCTATAAATCATTTGAGACAAAACATACAGTCCTTCAAAAGTGATTGTAATAGAAGATGTGTAAAAATCCTATGTTCACAGGGAAAATATAGATTTTTCCTGTGAACATAGGAATAGAATATTCTTATTAACTTTAAGTTCCTTCCTAATTAACATATTATTTACTAACAAAAAATATTATAACTGATTTTTCAGTTCCTTTATACCAAATAGGAGCATAAAAATTGATTAATTTTCCTTAATGTTAAATTAATTATAATTTCTACGAGGTGGTATTATAAGAAGGTGAAAACAATCGATACTGTATTCTTAATAAAAAAAATAAAGAAGAGAATATTGTGAGGACTCTTCCAATCATTTGCATATCTTTCCCAGCCTGATAACGAATTGCTTGTAAAACCCCCACCCTCACTCATTTTCCATTCTAGGTTATTTATAGATTTCATTTTTTTCCCCCCCTCTTTCATTCCACATAATTCCAGGGACGGTAAATAATTGCAACTGTTTTGCAGATCGCTTCATTTCACATTATTTTGAATTTAAGTTATATTTCCCTTCGTCGAATAATATTATCAAGGTTATTAATTATATTTTTAGGTCATATGATTAGGTTACTTTAAAAAAAAAAAAATCGACTCATCTTTTTGATTTCTATACTTTGATAAAAAATAATAAAAAAACTTTTTAAAAAGTATTATTACAGATTTATTTTAATATGATATTTATATTGTATATAAATAATTTAATTTTTTAACAATATTACATTGCTACTTTATATACTATCTTGTTCAATTCATTCTACAAAGCATGGTTATGTGACGTCACTTTTCATTGGATTAGTTTGTAAAGTCTCTCACGAGAGAACTATCATATCAGTCACCTCGATAGTAATGTCATGAAAGTGTACAGTTTACATGCATTTTAAGAAACGAGTTTGACAGTAGCGATATCTAACATTACCGAAACGGAGCTAGCAGTAGTCACTAGTGAAATAATTAAAATAAAGCGTAGACATACATACTATCACTATGCAAACGAGTCATTAATGGCACATAATTTTTTTTTTTTTTTAGAATTTCTAAGCCCAATTCCATGAATAGACAAAAAAGAAGAAAAAATGGTTGTCCCGCTTATTTCCTAAAAATTAAAACAAATGAAATTAAAGTGTAGTTAATACTACTTCTAAAACAGGGCCCACACATTGGCCGTACGAAACTGCAACCGTCGAATGACTAACTTGTAGATAGTGATGTAAAATACCCGGGCATTTAAAACTGCGGGTAAATACCCTGGGTATTTACCCGGGTAAATACCCAGGTATATATGATAATTTTTAAAGTTATGACTGCTATGAGTTTAATTTCAAACTTCTTAATTGTAAATAAATATATTATGAAAGAGTTCAAGTAGTTATTAAGTGATAGTATGTCTCAATAATATTGTTGAATGGATATTAATTACTTAATAAGAATAATAGTCGAGGAGATAGAGTGCTAAAAAAGTGTCCAACTAACATCAAGCTAGAAATTTGTGTATAACTAAATGTTTTTACTTACGGAGTACCTTGTAAAATATGTGGTCGGCTAAGTTCGTTGGCGGGACAATCCGGTGGATACTGGCCATATCACACCCTTTATGATGGACAATGTGATTTTCATGATCCTGGAGTATGATATTAGTTAGTAGACCAAAAATCAAGTTGATGATAGTTTGTCACTTAATAGCGTAATTAGTCAAATATTACTCCAAATCAAAGAGGTCACCTATTTAGTGACAGACTATTATCAACTTGATTTTTGGTCTACTAACTAAGTTAGTACTCAGGATCTTGCAAATCATATTGTTCACCAAAAAGGGCGTGGCATGGCCGCTCTCCACCGGTTTGTTTTTTTCAAATGCCTACTGCCAAACTACGACCCGCTGATGAACTTAGCTGACCACATATTCTTAAAAGGCACCAAAACATTTACTTATACACAAAATTCTATCTTGATGTTAGTCAGACACTTTTTTGCACGCTATCTCCTGGACTATAATATTAATAAATCTAAATAGAAACCTTCATAAGAGTTTAAATCATGTAGTGTAGGAATTCGGCCGTTAGGCGTAGGTCTTAACTCTTTACACGTGATATTTCTTATTGTCAGATATTTATAGCAATAGCGTATATACATACAGTATAAGAATTGAGTAACAAAGGTATAAAAATATGCCAACTAATAATAATGTGTGTTTATACTATTTACATATTTTAAACAAATATGAATTTATATTTAGGCCTGCATGCCTGCATAGTATAAGAATCCATAACCTAATTTTCAAAATAATAATCCTATGCTTTTCCTTCAAAATGGTGGTGTTTTCATTGCACAGACCTTCAACATAATCATTTTGTTTGAAATCATAGAATCTGTATGGCAGATATTAATATACTTAAAAATAATAAATACCCGTACGCTGGGTATTTTTGAAGACTATTTTTTAGGAATTAAGTGAGCTTAACATATCCTATACTCTCTAAATGACATTTATTAAAGCCATTAGAGTATGGAAAATTCTCAGAACCTCTTAAAACACTTTTTAAATCAATATTTGTCATAAATACCCTCATTTTGGGTATTTACCCTGGCCTCGGGTAAATACCCAGGTAAATACCCATTTTTATATTTACCCTACCCGCTGGGTATATACCCGGCCCACATCACTACTTGTAGATGGTGATGGTTGGGGCTAATGAATACGCTGGTAGAGGTTAAAGCTGGTGATTGCCAACTGGCGTATGTTCGCAAGTGCCAGTTTCCCGTCCACACATTGCGGCCGCATGCAAATTGGTCAACACAAGCTCCAACTACCACCAGCGCCTTCGCATGCGCCAACTTAACCATTCACATGTTGGCCAAGTGGTGCTTGACGCATCGAATGGCCAGTGTGAGGCCAATAGAACGAGCATTCGCAATATTTCGAAAAAACGAGCTTTGGCAATCGTTCGAACGAAAACATTTTCCATCATCGGTCTTAAGTCGTTTAGCTTGTTCTGTCTAGTCTTTATTGTATTCTTTTACGCTTACTTTGTCTTCGGTTGAAAGAGGGATTTATGTTTCGTTTACATTGTTTACGTGTTCTTCTTTTATGTGTTTAGAGTACAACGCTCTATGGCCAGATAGAACAAATGGTTTAAAAATAACCGGTCTTGTTAGTTATACTAGTCACTTACCACCCGAAATTACCGACTTTGCCCATCTCTGAGACCTAATTTACCAGAAATATCTTTACGCAACACGTCAAGATTATTCTTGTTACTGTGTTTCTATGATTTATGTACATAGTCAAGCATTAGAGTTGTTGTTAATTTTGAAGGTGGTTCATTCAAATTCCAATAAAGCGAAATAAGCTACTTTCTAAGAAAAAATATTTTGTTTAAGAAAAAAAGCGCTTACAAAATACAGATAAAGCAGGACGATGACAGTATTTCTCACCGTATTTTTATTGGTTTCATAGTCTCCCTAGCATTTTACAGACATGTTTTAATTTTAAAGACTTATAATTGACACCACATACATTATTTAATATAAGATTATAAGGCTTTACTTTTTTTTTAGTTTTAAATGCTAATTTTATGACACAAACTATGGACGATGATAAAATTATAATAAACTATAGGTACATTATTTTTCCTATTAATTCACTTCTATTTATAATTAGAGAAATGTATTTTAAAATGCATATCCGGATTGTTGAATTAGAATATAGAAGTAATGTATTCGATGAGGTACAAGCATTGAGTGTAAAACTAGTTTAATTACAGTCCACCGTCCACCTTAACTTTACGAGATCCTCGTTCCAATTTAATTCTACGAATTTGCATAGAAAGTTCCAGTCCTAACAATACAGGACAGAAAAAGTTATTTTATTCATCACTATTCCAAAGAGTTTCAATAGCTTGATCAAAGTTACTCCACAAAGTATAGACACTGTTTTAAATAAAAATAATAACTTTATAGGCTTTTCAGACAAAATAAATATGTTTTCGAGTGATTGTTTAGATCTTGTGTATATAAATATTAATTTATGAGATTATGATAACTTTCTTTTCCAATCTTTTATATAATCGAGTAGTGTTTGGACGACAGCGACGAAATGATTGTTATTGCTAAGCTAAGGCAACCACATTTATTTCAATTAAAATTAATCACATATATATTATTTTTGACGGATTTCTTAGGTGTTGATTGAATAAACACTCAAAACTTGTTAGTTTCCATTTATTTGTTTCATTACAAAACGTTTCAACCCTTCTTTAAGTTTTTAAGGTCATTTTCAATCTGTTTTTCCTAAAAATGAAATACAATTATATTTATTAGTCAACTCCTATTAATATCTTACAATTTAAAACCTTAACTATTACTTCTATTTCGACTTTTTGAAAACCTTAATATTGTAACAATAAATTCTAAAATTAACTTATATTTACAGGTACAATTTTTGATGTCAAAATTAAAATTCCTCCAAGAGAGTTCGTCATGGGATATTAATAGGAGTTGACTAATAAATATTATTGTATTTCATTTTTAGGAAAAACAGATTGAAAATGACCTTAAAAACTTAAAGAAGGGTCGAAACGTTTTGTAATGAAAAAAATAAATGGAAACTAACAAGTTTTGAGTATTTATTCAATCCGTCAAAAATAATATAGTAAAGAAGGTGTTAATTTTTAATAACGTCATTTGATAAAAATTAATGTTTGTTTAGTTAGTCTTCAAATAGATATAATATGATAACTTATCTACATAGACATCTAAATTAATTTACTTAATTTCACTTTTTTTTAATATAAAATTAAGCCCTCTGCTACGAGATTAACGGCTCGTATTTAATAAAGCAACAATTGGCTTAAAGTTTTAAGAGTATTGGTGGGAAAGAGGCTTCAAATTTTCGTGGTGGATAAAATATTGTTATTGGAATATATCAAAAATATGCATCCTTTACTAATAATACTTCTGGGCTGCCTTCTTGTACTGCAATAAATTATTTTATTGATAAAACAATATTTATTATTTTATAATTCTACAAATATATATTAAATTTCAAAGTAAAAGAATTCCAGATTACTTTAATCCAAATTGATATCACCGTTTGTTTCTTTATTAAATAACGACAACGGCGATTTCTTTTTGAAATTATCTTCTGGGATTATTCAATAAAATTAGATAAAGCATCTGAATATAACTACTATAGTAAAACATTATTGCCCTTCAAAAGTTTTAATTTTATCAAAATATCTTCCTTTCTTTACTCTAAAAGAAAGTATATAATAATCGTATTATTTTCTTCTGAAGTCGGAGCCCAGAGTGACTATAGTTAGACATAACTATAATATAATTAGATCAAGTATAGGACTAGTAAAATATTGTTGGATGACACACACTGGCCAAATCTTTTAAATCAAGGTGATGAGGATAAAATAGAATATGTACTTTATGTCTAGCCAGGAATAACCAAAATGAAAATTTTATACTTCTTCGAGCAGATTTAAGTCCCGAAATCTTTATTTATTTTCAATTTATTTATACATTTAAACTATATATTATTTATTTATAAAGGAAAATAATTTCAATCTCAGATTTCAACACAGTTTTATGAATGATGTGTAGCGAGATATATTCGCTAATCTCTTCAAAAGGTTTTATACATTATCTAAATTTATATTGTTTACTTTAAGTAACTATTAATATTATAAATTTTTTTTTTTTTTTATATTTTGTTAAATCTAATATAATTTAATATCATAAACTTGTAATAATCAAATCTATTATCACATATTATTATATTATCAAACACTATTACATAGATATGTTTAATTAAGAGAAGAAGAATCCAGGTAATTAAATACAGTAATATAATAAATAATAATTGTTGGCTGAACACTTGATGCGGCCTGGTTCCAGTTGTTAACAAGCATTCTTTTATTAGAGCATCAACAGAAAGTATTCTTATTTATCTACATATCTCATGGTTGTGAATGCTGGTCACACCGTGACTGTTCGAGCCAGTACTCACATAACTGCGATTTAGAGAGTCACAGTTTTAAATAGTCGAATAACTCGTAATACGAGTACTGTAGTAACTCGTATTTATTTTCAGCGGTGAACTGTTTTATTTACCTATTCCCAACTTAATGAATGAACTTAATAAATTAGATTTTATAAAAAATGAAAGCTTTAGACAAACAAGAAAAATTCTTCACATTAAATAGTGGTTACCTAATGTTTAATTTAAATCCTATAAAATCTCATTTAATTACTTTATTATGAAACATATTTACTAAGTGCTTGACAGGTAATTGTTAATATTTTGGTTTCGTTTTAAGCTGAGACAATTTATATGAAAATATCTCTAAAACATTTAAAAAATGGATTACATTTAAAACTGTTTTAATCAAATTTGTCGGCACCGTTTTTGTGGAATAATTTGTTTCTCTATTTTTTAGAAACAGCACCCCCCCCCCCCCCCCCCCCCCAATTCATTATTAGGTGTGATATTATTATAATAGGTAATAAATTATTAGGTTTGATTTTTTTTAACTCTTGCAAAATTTTATTTAAATTTGCCCACTAGTTTAGACTCTATATGCGTCTCCACAAACTATATAGGGTGCAAGAAAGTGTCTGACTAACATCAAGCTAGAATTTTGTGAATAAGTAAATCTTTTGGTGCCTTTTAAGAATAATTTGTCGGCTAAGTTCGTCTATGGGACTTAGCTTGACTTATAGCAATTGAAAAAATTTATCCGGTGGAGAGCGGCTATATCCCGCCCTTTATGGTGGCCAATGTAATTTTTATGATCCTGAGTTCGAAATTATTTAGTAGACCAAAAATCAAGTTGATGGTAGTTTGTCACTTTATAGGTTAGTTGGTCAAATATAACTCCAAATCAAAGAGCTCACCTATCAAGTGACAAACTACCATCAACTTGATTTTTGGTCTACTAACTAATTTCGTACTCAGGATTATGAAAATCGAATTGTCTACCAAAAAGGGCGGGACATGGCCGCTTTCCACCGGTTTGCTTTTTTTCAAATGCGTATTGCCATGCTATGTCCCGCAGACGAACGTAGCTGACCACATATTTTAAAAAGGTACCAAAAGATTTACTTACACACAAAATTCTAGCTTGATGTTAGTCAGACACTCTTTTGCACGCTATCTCCTGGGCTAATAGACAGACCTTCTTTTTAAGGTTTTTTAGACTGAAAGGATCTTAAAACGATTAAATCATAGAAAAATGAAGTTTTGCGCCATCACAACACTTTTATATATACTACGTACCTTTATATAAGAAAGTAAACATATAAAAAAAATAATGCAGTGATTATGTTCTTAAATACTCGTAAATTAGCTAAGTACCATGTCAACATGCCCCTGTTGCGTGTTACGCAATTTATGTAGCTGAAATATCCTATACAAATAATAATAAAATATAGTCCGTCAAATAGTGTGGTACATTTAGATTCCTCTAATCCTATTTCGTTATTTAATGTTATGCTTTTACAAGCAATTATTAGGTCTCAATCTATCAAAATTGTTTCGATTGTTTAAAACTATCAAATTAGCAAAATCTAATTATGGCAGATAGTTAAAATTATTATGGGTCCCATATAGACCACAGATGGAATTTAAAAATTTGATCGGTACTTTTAAAGATAAAGGTGTTTATAAAAAGAACTTTCTGGGCATGTAAAAGAAACCTACATTCTAGCAACCGCGGTCCCAATTTCATTTTATATAAAAAATAAATCTTATAGAGAGAATTTTAACGGATTATTGTTAAAAAGATACTAAAAGCTAATATCAAAACCACTTCTAGTATTAAGATCACTTTAGTTGGTGGTTTTCAGTGAATTGTATCACTAAATTGTGGCACAGTGAACTGATTGTGGCAGTGATTGTGATCAAATAACTTTTATTTTTTAGGGAAATTATTAAGAAAAACATGGTATTTTAAGCTATTTATAAATCAAGGAAATTATCCTTTCATATAGAAATGAAATCCTGGCATTTTATATCTCCTTTAGTGAACAAAAGTAAACAAATTTTAAGTATTATTAAAAAAATTGTATTTAAATTAGCTTCTGTGCAGAGCATTTATATTAAACGTAATAACCAACTATTCAAACTTAAACGAGGAAGAAAAAGAGAAAAAATTCGTAATTAGAATATAATTAACGCGTTAATTAGCAAATGAATAAAACTCGAGAAAGGCAATTTTATTCCAACAAAGTTAATTTTTGTTTTAATAAAGACAATTAACGAGGAAATAAAGAAAATTTAGAGCATTCAGGAAAACAAAATAAATATTTAGTATTAAATTATAAACTGTTATCGCGTACAAAGCTTTAAGTACTTTAGTATATTTGAAAAAAAAAAAAAAAAAAAAAAAAAAAACAATATATTTTAGACAACGAAAGAGAATCAGTAATTTTTTAACTGTTTCAAAAATATATATATATTATACAATTATAATATTGTTTTAAAAAAATATCTGTAGTATCGCTTCATGAGGGGTTCTATATGATAGAGGGAGGAAGTTTTAAAATCTGTGACACATGCTGTAGAAGAGACTTCTTACAGCCCTAGCGGCAACCAAATTTTCCATATAAGTATGATTTTAGAAGGGTGTATGGGGTTATGGCCTAATGCCTCTTTAATTTGGAGTAATATTTTAATAACTAACCTAACAAGGGACAATCTAACATCAACTTGATTTTCGTTCTACTAACTACTTTTGTACTTAGGATTATAAAAATCACAATGTCCGCCATGATTGGCGGGACATGGCCGCTCTCCACCGGTTTGTTTTTTTAAAATGCCTATCGCTAAGTTTTGTCCCGCAGACGAACTTAGCCTACCACATATTCTTAAAAGGCACTAAAAGATTAACTTGTTCACAAAATTCTAGCTTGATATCAGACACTTTTTTACACGCTATCTCCTGGACTAATACGCTCGTTCATTTACCTTTTTTCATATCTTTGAATTACCTATATTTTGGATGAAAACTATAACTATTATTAATTGTATTGTAAGTTAATGAAAACAAAGACAGTTTGTACACCTACTGTAAACCATGTTTATTATACAGACTATAATATACAGTATTAGCATCAGAACACACGCAATCATAAGGTTATTTTTATTAAAGAAACTATGTGTATGTGTATATTTTAGAATACATAATTATTAGGACTTTTTAGTTCTCAGCGAAAACTGGTAGTTGACACATGCGAGTTGTTTGTATCATTAAGACACTGCATGTTGTATTAAATACTTATATATTAATTATTTGTATGTTTATGTATTATGTTTCCTGATTGAGGAATTTTCTCACAACGCTACATGTTGCAAGTGTTTAGAGATTGAGACAAATCGGGGTTTAGGGTACTTCGTGTAGTGAATGATTTTTTATAGTGTGTTCTGTGAAAGATGCATTGTATTTATTGGTGTGTTTGGTCACTATTAAAACCCTATCTAGTTCATCGGTAATCATTAATAAAATATAATGATGCAAAAATAATATTAGCAAAAGATCTTGAGAATATTTTAAAAATAACTTAGTTTATAATATGTACATCCTTTCAAAAACATTAATGCGACATCAAAATTCGTTGATGTTTGTAATCGCTTTATGAAAAATATCAGTTCATAATATATCATATTCGCATAAATTATAAAATCTAAGCCAATATATACATTTAATCTAGATTTATTATATATAATTAAATATTTATTAATAACCTAATTCCAAGATTTTGTATGATTATGACTTTTTTTTAACCCTTTATTATATACATACTAATATTCTGAATTCTAGAATTTATAAATAGGATTACATATTTATTTTAATTATTTTAGGTAAATTTCAAACAAATTTAAGTACCTTTTTATAGTTTAAAAAACAAGGATCAATTTTTAAAATAAATTTAAAAAGCCTAATTAGCTTTTTTCTCGTACAACAATACAAATTATGGATCACCAATTTTTTCCCCGAAATTACCCATACGTTTTTGTTGAAGTATTTTTCCAATCCTCTTTCTGTACTAACTTAACAAAATATTGATGTGAATATAGTTTAAAGATATCAAAAAAATTAATAAAAATACACAAGATTGTTATTGTTGTAATGGCAGGCTTAGAACGGCGGGGCAACTAGGCATTATCAATAAGTTGTCGGTTTGTTATTGATCAACAGGTTAACTGTAAATATGCACTATGTCACCTTATAGTTTTCACCTACTGTTCTATTTTATTTTTATTACTTTAAAGTGTACGATCCCTATTAGATTATTAATGAATGATATTATTTCAGATTTATTTATTTATTTTTTTTTTTTTTCTGGAACATTAAGTGCATAAGTAAGAAAAGAAATTAAATGTTACACTTACTTGAAAGAAACTTTACTTCGTAGTCGGTTACCGGATTGATTATCAACTTCTGGAGGTTCACTAACAGTTCCAGATACATCTTCCTCAGAATCTCCGATGACACCTATTGAATTTCTCGCTTCTTCTTCAAGGGCGTCCAAGTCTGTAGCTAATAACTCCGTCACAGGACGAGGTCTCTCTGACTTCAGACCGTTCATTTTTAGACCGCCATTGGTTCGAGCGGGATCCGTCTCGATTTCGGCCACTATATGTCCTTGCACTTTGCTTAACACTTCAGGAGAACTAGTCCTTGTGTCGGAATTGTTACTATTTGATATCACTTTAACCTCGGGAGACACAGCCTTCGGAATCGACTCACGCACCGCCGGTACAGGAGGTACTCCTTGTTTAATTT
This sequence comes from Gerris lacustris, assembly GCA_951217055.1. Taxonomy (NCBI): domain Eukaryota; kingdom Metazoa; phylum Arthropoda; class Insecta; order Hemiptera; family Gerridae; genus Gerris; species Gerris lacustris. Next base: position 60,691,747 of record OX578278.1, read on the forward strand.
CAGTTTTAGAAACAGCCGCACGAGCAGCTGCTTCGGCGGCCAGCGCCGCTTTATGAGCGTTTCTCTGATGGAGAGAAGTTTTAAAATCTGTGAGACCTGCTGCAACTCTTCTTGCAGCTCTAGCGGCAACCAAATTTTCCATAACTCTACTTCTACTATTCGTCGTCGGTTCGTTATTTATCTGAATAATAGTTACAGTAGATTCAGCTCTCTCTCCTAACCCGGAGCCCTTACCTTGTTCATTTACTATAGTACTTGATTCAAGTGCGAGCGTCTCCTCGGGTTTTCCCGCCACTTCGATTTTGATCGGCCCGGCACTTGTTGCATCCTCTTTCTCTTCTTTGACCTCTTTAACAAAGCGGTTCTCGGGGTCGATCTTGGTCTTCTTATCGAACATTTTCTTTGAGTCCCTACCACTTTTTTCAACGGTGAATCTCTCCACATTTTTTTCCTTCTTAAAACCCGCATTCTTTAGATTTTTTTGCTGGACTAAATTTTTATGTTTTACATCTGTTGTATGAATAGAATTAATCGAAGTTGTCGATTTACTTTTCGCGGTATCTAAAACGGGCACTTTTGTCTTTCGGCCTAGAGTACCGTGGTTGTCTAAGGGTCTAGGAGGCCTTGCATTGACTCGTTTCTTCGAGTGATCAGGTTTGTGCGGCGTAGGTGAAGGAGTCGAACCTCTAAGTCGCGGTATTTTGGACGGTGACTGGTGACGCGACTGAGGAGCACTTCTAGCTCCGACCAAATTGCCTTTTGCCACTGGTATTTTGCTTTCTTTGAATCCTCGACCCCGGAATGGGCTGGAAGAACGACGTGGAGTTTCCGGCTCGTCCGCCAGAATGACAAATGCGGTGGTCGGCTGACGGCGAACATGTACCTGTGGAGGAAGTACGCGGTTCGGCTCGGGGGTACGCGGCGGTGGCGGTAGCTCAGGACTAAACGGTGAAAGTACCCTAAACGGCGGCGGCTCCATGACTGGAGGGTTCCTCCGTCTCGGTAGGCTGGACATGGTGCCGTCCGTCCCTCCTCCATCCGCGGTGCTTACCCTCCGCCTCCCACCCCCGGACTACTGACCGCTCCCACCCTCGACTGGAGACCCTCTACCTTCACCTCCCCTCCAATCCCAAACCACCCTCCACAACTACAGCGTCGCACAATATACCCCTTTCTTTCATACCTTGCCCTAGTGTCGGCTATTTGGGGGCACACAAAGACCTCTTATCATGAACTTTAAGCCCCTAGTATTTCGTCCTATCACTTTTTCTATTTTTACTAATGCATTTTTATGGTTATCCCAAACATTACATTTTCACATGACAATATCCACATATTTCTGACACTATAAACTAATGTAATATAATTTAAGAGATGATTTAAGAATTAATGATAATAATTTTATGCATTATGATTAATTGGCATGCTACAATTATCTCTAATATCCGGCTTCTTAGACGTCGTTAAAAACCAGGAAAGATTTTATAAGTAATAGAAAAATAGTATGTTAATAACGGTTTTATTATTAACCATACAATAATTGTTTTTCTACACCAGGGGTGTCAAACTCAATTAAAACACGGGCCCTTTAATAAACTGTTGATATTCCGCGGGCCACATCACTTTACAAATTTTCTTAAATTTTAGAATAATAATTTATTATGTTTTAAACATTAAATTTAATATTTGCTTTAAGTTGTACCCTTTTTAATCTTTTATGTTAATTTTGGATCCTTTTAGGGTAATAAAATCGTACTCAGATTTTTATTTTCCGTGGCAACGTTTCGGCATTCCCTGCCATTATCAAGCCTTCCCTTTGGCTATTGTGAGGATCGTTAGTAAAACATGAAGATAAAATTATTTGAAACAAAATATGTTCCAAGTCAAAACAATAATTAATAACAAGTCGCACATTTCCTCTCTAGCCATCTTTAACCAGAACCATACGAAATTGCACTAATATAACAAAACTATTAACTAAAAATTAATTTTAACTAAGACTAGTAACAAAATGGTATAAAATTAACAAAAAACAACAGGCTATTAAAACACAATCTGGTAACTCAGTTTTTCATTTAAGCTATTATCAATACATTATCCTATAATGTATTGAGATATTACTTATTGTTTTGACTTGGAACATATTTTGTTTCAAATAATTTTATCTTCATGTTTTACTAACGATCCTCACAATAGCCAAAGAGAAGGCTTGATAATGGCAGGGAATGCCGAAACGTTGCCACGGAAAGTAAAAATCTGAGTACGATTTTATTACCCTAAAAGGATCCAAAATTAACATAAAAAATTAAATTTAATGTATTTATTGAACTAATTTTTATTTATTTATTTATTTATTTTTTACCGGAAACTTGGCAGCGCTTTCCCCCTACTAGTTTTCCAATATCTGGATTTAAAGACTGAGAACAGATAATCTTCATTAAAGCAGAGAGATATAATTTATCAGTTAATCTTATCTGTAGGCCGTTTTATTTAATATCATGGACGAAAATAGTTGCTCACACAAGTTTGTATTCCCAATATAGCATAAAATTTGTGCAGCAAACTTTTTAATTTCCGAGTATTTTTCACATAAATAGGAATATATTTTGGGAATTCCTACTTCTCTATATTTGTCTTTTAAAATGGAATCATTCTGAAAATCAATAATTCCAGTTGTATTAAAGTGGGAGCAACTTCAAAGGAAAAAGACCCGATAAAAAGAGAATTTTTTTTTTTGTAATTCTTTGAAGTAGACAAGGAGATATTTTAAGCCCACTCTTATTTATCGTGTTTATGGATGATGTTGTCAAGGCCTGTAAAGGCAAAACAAGAGGTTACTATCTTGTTAACTGGCAGCTGCAAGCAGTTACTCTCCCAGTGATGGCTCTTGCTGACGACCTTGTTCTGGTAGGAGAGACTGCTGAGAACCTCCAGAGAGATTAGTGAATGTCTGGACAGAGGAGCTCGAAGCTAGAGGTCTTAGCATTAATGTCGCTAAGACAATGACAGTAGCAAGAGAGAGGAAGGAAGATCAGATCACCATTCATGACGAGCACTCGGGACAGGTGCATAGGTTCAAGTATTTAGGAGTGATGGTGAATTCAGAGGGTATAAGTGCAAAGAAGAGATAGAAGCACGAATAGCAGCTACAGGCAGACTTTTTCACGCCATGAATAGAGGTTTCATTAACAAAGGAAGTTAGCCAAAGAACCAAGATGACAGTCTTCAAATCCATCTAAGTGCCACAATGATATATGGCTGTGAATCTTGGGCTTTGACTAAGTATAGCCAGAGTTAAGTTCAAGCCACAGAAATGCAGTGCCTGAGGGAACCAGGAGAGACCCAAGGTGAGGAGAGACCGTGTGAGGAACTCTACTATAAGAGTGGGCTTAGAAATCCAGCCCATGTTGAGAACAGAGAATGCCCAACTTAAAGGGGAAGACCAACAGGAAGGAAAAGAAATACGTGGATGGACAACATCACATCCACCCTGGTTCAGAGAGGAATGTCCCTCCAATCCCTGTCATTGGACTGAGGAGGGTGGAAATCTTTTTGGTTTTCCTCAACACCGCAAGGTAGAGGAGAATCTTAATAAGTGAGTAAGTAAAGAAAAAGGCCCAATAAAATGAGAAAAAAGTTCTGTAGTTCTTTGAAATCGTTATAACGTTTATCGAAGTCCTTTTTAATTCAATAATTCGAATTCCTTTTCGCAATATTGTGAAAATGAGCAACTTTGATTTTCTGCTTTAAACTGCTCACACGTAGGAAAAAAAAGTTTTTTGGAGATTTTTTTTAAAACAAAGTTAGTTCTTTACCAAAACTTGTTATTGCATCGTACATATTTGTAATTAATTAATTTTGCCTTGTAATGTAATATTAAGAATATTCAAATGATCTGTAATATCTGTAAAAAATACCAGATCTTTCACCCTTCGAAGGATCTTTTTTAAACATTATATTTTAGTTTTTATCATCATTCATTTTAAAAAATACAATTATTTCCTCTAAAAGCAAATAGAAAGTCTTCAGAACTTCATGGCAGGACAAACAATGAACTTCTGTGTAATAAGTAAGATCTTTGAATTCGGATTCTAAATCTATAGGGAACGAAGTAAATTTTCTCATTGCCTTCCTACCCTTCCTTTGCGTTGACCCGTGTCCTTTTGAATCTGTTGCCTTCTCAATGTTCCATTCGAAACATATTGTTCTTTTTTCATTCTGTACCAGAGCACCGAGGGCCACAAATAATTACCTCGGGGGCCGCCAGTTTGACATCCCTGTTAGTATCCCTGTAGTGTTGTGAGTCCCTATTAGTTCACGAATTAGTATATATAAAATAGTATTATCAATATATATATATATATATATATATATATATATATATATATATATATATATATATATATATATATATATATATATATATACGTATGAATGATGTGACTGTAGTTTTTATAATTCGATGAGTAATAAAATTGGCTCACGAAATACTTTGGTTATTCAAGCATTTGCTATCGTTAGAGGACCATTGGTCGGGGTAAATTTTTATATACTTCTAGTGAGATTATATTGCAATCCATTTTCCCCACCCATTTCTCTAATGCAACGTCTGTTTTTTGTTAGAGGGAAGAGAATGTTAAAGTTAGTTGAGAAAATGTAAGAAAACTACGGTCCAAGTCCAAAGCTTATTGCATTAGTGTAAGACATACAACTATACTAACAGGTAAGATAGTGTTAGCGATTTCACCAGCAATTTTCTTAGACCATTAGCGCTCGAAGCCTTGAACCCCAAGGGCGGAGCCCTTCCGATTCCTCCCTTTTTTATTATTTACTCAATTTTTTTTGGCTTTTTATGATTATTATTTTCTGCCTCTATTGCCATGAGCCATTAATCATCTGACTTCTGAATATTGTGAAGTTAATTCAATATCGTTTCATTTCAAATAATAACTATTTAAACTAATTATTAAAAATGAAATAGAGGATGACGGCTATAAATCATTTACATGATTACAAACCTTAATAGAAATGAAATATTACTAATGTTACTAATACTTTTGTTAATGCAGTAATAGTTATTTATGTTACTAGGCAGCAAAATGGAATTTTGCTGACAAGTTTTTAAGTTTTAGTTCCTAGCCGAAGGCGAGGATAGGCTAAACGTTAAGGAAAATGTTAATTACCTGCTAAGGTGTAACAGGGGGTCCTCCCCCGGGAAAATTTTGGAAAATAAACGTTCAAAAACAGCATTTTAAGCAGTTTTAGACATGTACACATTTACTAATTTTTACACATTTACACACCCATGTACTAATTTTTATTTTATATGTAATTTTATAGCCCCTTCAAATATGACGGGGGGGGGGGGCTCAAGCTCGATAGCCCCCCCCCGTTCCTACGCCACTGGAAGCAGGTAATCTTTAAACGAGTCAGGAATGTTTCCTTTGCTGCATAGTTACATACAATATTTTATCTACTAATGGCAGAAAAATTACACTAATTATTATATTCCCTTTTTAATATATAGGTAAAATAAAAGATTTAATGAAATGAAAGTTGTAAAAAACAAAAGTTTGAGTCATCAAGAAAACAAAACAAAGCCAAATCGAATTCAGTGTTGCCACTTTTAACTGCTGTTTTCTATCTCATTTTTTAAAAAAAATAATCACTGTAAAATAATAAAATTTGTTTTATTACTATAATTATTTAAGTTATTTTCAAATAAGATATAAATATTTACGCTTAAATCTATAAAAATGAACACTGTGGGAGAGTTCATAACCTGCGATGTAGTAACCTTTTTGTAGTAAAAGTTTCTTATAATTTTGCAGCCTGTTTGTTATGTTGCTGACACTTTGATATTTTGCTGACACTTTATTATTTTGGTGCGTGTTTTATTGGCATGTTACAAAAGAATCAAGAAAAATTACATTTTGCTTATTGAAAACAGTACAACAATGCTTAAATTTGCTGCCGTGAGTAGATAAATATTATTTTTTGAGAGGCACCACGTTACGCTCGAATGTGGTCTGGATTTCTAAAAGGGGATGCATAATAATATATGACAACGTAACTACCATTATAATTCATAATATATCAGAAAAAAAACCACTAAATTATAGACTAGATATTTTTACATTATCGTTACATAGAATACTGAGAGAGTATCTATAAGAATTGTCAAGAAATGAACATTTGATTTAAGATTTGAGGTCCTTCTTGTCCAAAAAAGTGGTTTTTAAAAAATGTCTGTTGTCTATGCAGACAAGTGAATCCTAACCTCGGTCGTTTTTGATGAAATATGAAGTACATATGTATATAATCATAAACTCATACCCCGAGGTGAAATCGAGAAATCAATTTTAGCTCTAAACTTAGGGGCGCCACCTCCAAAAACTGTAAATATAATCCATTTAATTAATTTAGCCATATAATTCGTTTTCCCGGGAAAATCTAGTTCCTGAGAAAATAGCTATAAAAGCTGACGGTGAGAGGTGGGGTTCGATTCCCTGCCGGGAAGGAGTACTTTTCATGTTAAATTTTGTTAAGATGCTCAATAATAATTCAATGTAACTACGAAAAATAAAAAAAAAATAATAAACGGAAAACACTGAACTAAGTAATTATGTAATCGTATATGAAAAAGTTTAGTTCGAGTTTTATCTCACAGATGTTTTTTTCTTATCATTATGAGTGCTTATAAACCTACCACTTGCTTGATCCTAATACTCAAATCTACCTAGTATTTTAAAAGCTGAAAAAATTAAATTAAATTTCCGTTATTCCGTAAATGTGAAAGGGATGTGAGATATAAAGGGAAATAAAGTAGGTTGAAAAACGTTCAAAATAAATTAAAGATAATAAGCGGAAAATCTATAGTCCAAGACTTGATAGGCCAGGCTTCGAAGGAAGAGTTAAGACTTATGATAAGCTTAATAACTTCTATGATAAGCTTTCTTTGCTCTTCAAGCATTAAACAAGACAGCAATATTATTGACATTCATCCTAAGAAAAAGGAAAAGGAAGGAAGAAAAAGAAAAGCCATAAAAATAGTCTGCCAATTAGTGTGGCACATAGCTTCCTCGCGTCCTATTTCGTAAAATTAAATGATTTTATGCTTTTAAAACCTAATATTATCCAATTTATTTCATTTTACCCCCGTTTTTTTTAAATCTCTCAAAATGTTTTGAATTTTTTACATGTATTAAAGTATCAATTAATCAAAATTTAAAGAGTACAGACGATTGACATTAATCTGGGGCTATCTGAGGGCTACTTTCGACGAAATATCAAAATTTCAATTAAAAAAATTCAAAATTTGTCTAATTTGTTTAATTATTTCCCCCGTTTTTGTAATCTGTCAAAATTGGTTTGATTTTTTTCATTAATTAAAATATCAATTTAGCAAATTGATCAAGCGCAGACGGTTCAAATTAATCTGGGGCTATCTGCGGGTTACTTTCGATAAACTATAAAAGTTTCATACAAAGCAATAAGTAATTTTGAAGATATAGGTGTAAATAAATGTATGTTAGTGAGCATGTGGGAGAGAAAAAAATGGGTGCAGAAGGTTGAAACTTATATGAAACAACAATGGGCTAATTATGACCTACCATAAAAAAAAAATTAAAATCGGATGTGTAGTTATTAAGATATATTAGTTCTTAAAAATTGAGTGACAGACAGACAGCCACGGAACCGAAAATGTTCCGTGATGCCTTGAAACGGATTTCTGTCTTTGAATTTTGAAATCCGAACCTAAAAATGTTTTTTATTTTTTCATTCAGAACGATTACATAGCTCCCGCCACCTTCGGTAAGCTCGGAAGCAAAATAAAACATAACTGGGTAGAAAAAGTTTTATAAAAAAGTTCAATAAGTTATGCCTAATTTTTTTATAGTAACTCTCACTTGATTGTATTACACTTCTATACAATTCTTCATGATATATGTTTCTTATATTAACTATTCGGTTTCTTTAAAATGAAAAGGAAGTATTCCATTGACTACCCCTTTTTGCGTGAGTATTAGTATTACACATTGGAATACATAGTTCTAAATAAATTAGTCTAATGTAATCAAAAAGTAGCAACATAATAATATTTACGAGGTTTGCGATTCATCAGAGAATGTGTAGTACATGGCTGCTATGTAGGTTTAGTTAGATTAGAGCGCCTTGCTCGGTAATAGGAAAAGAAAGTATTGTATTATTAAGGAAAAAATATTTGATTTTAACGGAGTTGCACGTTTTAAGGTCCTCTGAGTCCCAAAATGTTTATATATATATATCCGTCTGTTATTTGTGATTTGTGATCTTTGATCTGACACGTGGAGCCTAAACTACTGAACCTACTTCGATGAAATTTGTCATTGCATTATCAAAATCACACACAATACTTTTTTACTTTAGTAATTTATTTATATTTTCACTACCAGTGTTGTATTTTAATTTAAATTAGTAACATTTAATAATTCAATTTAAAATTTTGCACTCTAATCTTTGGATTTATATAGCCATTTGTAGCCTATAAATATTTATCGAAATTTCAATACGACTTATAATGTTTACTAACGAGAGCAACAATGTCTCTGACTGCATTATGTTAATTTGTTTATTTCAATGTAACTCTTTTATAATTAATTATAAAACATGCATGCACGTGGTAATTTGCATACAATATTAGACACTACTTAAATACAAATATTTGCCTAATGATAATACGTTGCAACAAAGATGTATCGCTTTATAATAGACGACGTTATTGTTATCAACTGTCATTCATTTTTAAATGACGACATTTTATCTAATTAAATTTCAAAAATCTATTTAAACAGGGTGCATTTTTTTATTACATCATAAATATCTTAAACATCCAACTATAGAAAATCAACTTTTTATTTGGTTTTTTCCAGTTTTATGCTAATAGAAAAAAAAAATGTCAGGACAGAAAACAACGTTGACTGATGTTGCGGCTCTGCTGCGAAATTCGTTGACAAACGTAAGTTTCTACAATTATTTTATTTTAACAAAGAATTATATTATAAATAAAACATTGATGTACAACAAAAATTGTTTTTCATGTGGGTAGAGTTAACACTTTTATAATAGGTATTTATAATCTGAATTCTCTTTCAAAATGACATATTTATGCTAATTCAATTTAATCCAATAATTAATTCTAGTATAAACATTTCATCTCATAAGCGGTAACACTGTTTTATGGATCAATTATAAAATCTATTCAATTGGCCTTTTCATAGAGGTTAAAATAATTGCACAATGTTTTATTTCTTTTCAACGAATTAAACTATTAGCCGTTTAAAAATGTTAAAATGTTTCTGTTAATGTCCTATTAAAAATGCTATATTCATTGGAAAAATATTGTAAATTTTTTAGTCTAAAATATAGTTGTAATAAATACAAGATATTGAAGAGGAAAAATTAAATGTCAAATTATTTAACAAAAAATGTTTTAAAGAGACCCAAAAAAACATTTATAGAATAGTGTTTAATTTAAAAAAATCTACTGAAGAAAATAATTTTAAAATTGTCTTAGTTCTTAGTTGTCTTAGACTGTCTTCTCTTTCCCATAATATCCCACATACCACATATATAATATTTCTACTCTTTAGGTCCTATATGAATCTTCTGGAAGTTTCAAGGGGTTTTTAAGCAGAACTTAACCTGACCCTCTTTTCTTTAACCCACCCCATTTTCCCCTTTAGAAGTAGATATCGAAAAAATCTTGTTTATGTTCTGAAGAGTAGCCGATTTCAGAGAAATAGTAATGAATACATTACTATAAGAGGCAAGAGGACGTTGCTTTTAAACATGTTTATGTCATAAGATGTAAGTCATTTTCAAATCTCGCTCTAGAACAAATAGTTTGGGAGATATAGCGAACATAACTTCAAATAAACAGGTCAAGTGTGTGCTAGTGAGCACACAGCGAGGGTCCGTAGGCAACCCTGTATAGTTTAAGTAGTACATACCCTATTGCTGGTGTTTTTTAAAATGCTAAAAAAATTACTTTGGACTATCCTATGGGTCTGATATTCTCAAAACACATTAACAAACTTCTGATAAAGTATTTTTTTGCCACTGAACAAAACTACAACCATATAAATACATCGAAAAAACCATACCTAGTCATAAAAAAACGTATTTTGTCAATAAAAAATAAAATAATATTTTTTTTGAAATTTCCAAAAAGTGGTATCTTTACTTTTGGTCGAAGAATGTTCAGGAATTTTTTCAGATTTTTTGCACTTCACATAAGCGAGATAGAGGGGGGGGGGACACGTTTCACACCCACTTTAAACTTGCCTACGCTCGCCCTATCAAAGTTATAACCAAAGAATTATATATTTTTTTAATCAGCTCGACGTACCCTTTCATATGATACCCCTCACGGTGTCAAAAAAAAATTTAACCCTTAAGTTTTTTTACCCTAATTTTTTTGAAAAATGTATTTTTTTTAAGTCGCTATATTTTTAAAATATGTGGGCAGGTACAAGACACATACATGCCAAATTTCAAAGTGGTCGGACGAAAGGTGTAACCGTGAGAGCACGCGAGAGGATGGACGGACAGACACACGCAGGAAAATATAAGGGTCCTTGGTTTTGCCTACGGACCCTAAAAAATGTCCGCATCTTGGATCAAATAATAGCGGAGGTCTACATCATTAAAGCATTAATAGTTAAAGATTTCAGAATTGTCAGTTTCCTGACTAGATGGAATTTGGCCTTAAACGCAGCATATTTGAAAACGAGTGAGCATTAAGGGATGAAACTAGATCAGAATTTTTTCCTGGGAGATGACAAATATGTGTGCCAAATTTGGTTCAGATATCACAAAAAATTAAAGAGCATACACGCAAACACACTCACGTTGACTCTTTATAAATAGGTAAACCATCAGTTTACTGATTTATATAATAATTCGGTTTTATTTAATAACATAAATAGCGCACGATTAAACATTTAGGAAACGATTAAAAAATTAGGAAAAGATAAAAAATTTAGGAAGCGATTAAAAAATCTCTGTGGTCGGACTTTCTTTTAACTATCAAATGTTTTGTGAGTTGCGCCAATCAGTTTTTAATAATTCGGTATTGGGAATTTTTTTGTGTGATACTTGCCGATTATTATTTAGTGAAACCCTTAATCCCTGATTACTTTCTTATATATAGGGTGTTTTTACAAGTCATTTTGACGAAAAAAGTTAATATAAGCTATAGCCCAATTCTCAACGGAGTAGAGGTCAATCGACCTTCATCTTAAAAATGTACAATATATTAACAAAATATGTAAATATTAATCTTGGAACTATGAATGACCAATCGTTTGAAAGATTAGGAAATTTCCTATAAAATTATGTATGGTCTAGTTGACATTTTGTCTATTTAGTGTGACTTAGAGCTGATAAAATGTGAAAAAGATCCACTTATATACTCATTTGATTTGTATTTAAATGGACCACATTTTAGAAGCTTTCAATCAAAGTCGTCGGAATCCATTTCGGAAAAAATCCTTTTGTCAGCGTTTTTGGGAGTAGAACGCCTAATTTTAGAGCTATAATTTAATTCTCGATTTTGCCTCGGGGTATGATTTTTCTAAACCTGTAAGTTTTAAAAAATTCTAGAATATAGTCCATTTAAGCAAGAATCACGTCGATTTTTTTCAGGAAAAACCTAGTTGATGAGAATAAATTTTATTTGACTGAAAATCTAAAACAAATATTAAACAACATCCGGTTGAACAATTTTTAAATATATTTAAAAATCATTCAATTAAATGAGATAATATGGGATTTAAATACATTATCAATATGCAGGGTGGTTCTAAAGTCTCCCCCCCCCCCCTTAAATTTTGAATGGTTTGGGATAAATTAATGAAACTTGGAGGGTCTGCCCATGCAAAGAAAAATTTGTTTTCAAGCTATCGCGCACCAGGGGCAACCACACTTTTTGCCCCCAAGCTACCCAACTTCAAAATTTTAAATTTGAGTGTATATTTTTGAAACAATATTGGATTTTGATGGAATTTGGATTCTATGGTGAAAAATAATAAAATTTTACTTTAAACATTTTTTCTACCTAGAACATTTTACCCCCTACATGGGGGCAAAGATAGATAAATAACCCTGCAAAAATTGTAAAAAATGACATTTGTATCGTAAAATCTTAACTGTCTGAATTAATGAAACTTGGGTGATCTGTACCATGTAATGTAAAGGGAAGTTTGTATTCATCCACTCACGCTCTAGAGGCAACCACCCCTTTTTCCCCTAGGCCAGCTAACTTAAAAATTTTTATAGTTGGAATGTGCATTTCTAATAGTAGATTTGGAATCTACGGCAAACAATTAGGTCTTTTACTTTGACATTTTTTCTACTTGCAATATTTTGCTCCCTTCATGAGGGATATAGATTTCAGTCCACTTGTAAAAAAAACAACAATCATTTATTGAACACTAGCCTTCACCCCGCGCTCCGCGCGGGGCTCATGCTAGGTATTGGTGGCTATGTTTCCTATAATCAAAGGCCTAGCAATTAAATGAAATGCCTAAATAGTTTTGTTTCCAAAGCCTTCTAGGAATAAAATCAGGACAATATTATTCATCATTCATTCCATTACTAAGAATATAATACTCTCCAAATCGTAGTTTGGAGTCTAACTATATTTTTAAAAAATAGGCAATAGAAACAATAATATAGTATCTAATAAATAACAATGCTAAAAAAAAGTATAATAAACAAGAATAAAACATAGTCAATACTAATTAGACTGGGAAGTCATTGAACAATCATCAACCATGGTGGTGCATTAATTTAATTACCAGCCTCTTCTCTGAATACGGCAGTTGCACCAGTAAATATTTAATAACTCTAGTTCTAGACAAAAATTAATAAAATATTAAATACTCGATTTAAAGCGCATTAGTGTGAGGTTTAAGTGCCCGAATCAGAAATTAAATCGGTCAACAATTGCGGACGCCGTAAGCGCTCAAAGTCAAATTTCTTTTAAAAAAAATTAAATTCAGCTCTATTTAAGGTAGAACCGATAGAGGTACGACAAAAATGAATAGGACCAAAATTGTAGATCTTTTAAAATCAGTTATGGCTGGCGCAATCAGCTAGTCGATACGACTTACCGTTTAGCCCCCAAAAAAAATTTACAGTGCATCCGCCATCTTAAATTTTTTAAGGGGGGTAAAAATATATTTTTTTAACTTTACAAATTTTTCCAGTTGGTTTGGGCCAATTTCCGACCAAACGCAAAAAACCGCGAGTTTCTAGGTGGTCTAGAAGTAACCAAACATTTTGAACAGCGAGTCTGTGGGGTTTGGTTATGGTGGGTCAACCTAATTTTTTTAGTTTATGTTCTTTATACTTTTTTTATACAATTGTTAATAACTTTGGTTCTACTCAATATTTTTAGATGAAACCAAGCCTACAAATTGCGCAACATGTTTGCTCTCACCCTTGAAATAAAATTAATCGATTTCATTTAGCCAGATTTTCGCCTATAACGTCTGACTGCGGGGCGACAGACACACATACATACACACTTACATACACACATACATACACGAAAAAAGTTAAGGTCGGATTCGGTTTTTGGAATGTATAAAATGAAAAAGTATCAAAAAAAAATTAATTCAGACCAATGTCAAAACTTTAATTTTATATATATATATATATATATATATATATATATATATATATATATATATATATATATATATATATATATATATATATATACTAGCTGGATACCCGTGCTTCGCTACGGAGTGTTATATTAATTTGATAAGTTTATAAACTACCATCAAGAAACATTTAAACTATTTTTCTATGCGAGAATATCTAGATTCTCTCCCTCCACTTATTTCTATACCCCCTTCTCCTTGATAAGATAATTTGCAAATATCCTAAATTTACCCCCCTCCTAAATGAAAATATTACAAAACTGTACATAACAACAATTACTGTATTCTTAAAGAGCTTTTCAACAAAATTGTTTCATGAAGGGTATTCATTACTTTGACCCCGTATCATCAAAAAACATGGGAAACTGTAAATTTGTATAAAAGATATACTCTCATACGGATACTCTTCTTTTTTTTATAAGATATAGCTATATTTTTCCATTTTACCCCGCTTCTAAGTGAAAATATGATAAAACTGTACATAACAACAATTACTATGCTGGGCTAAAAGAAAAAAAGGTCTTTTTCATCATAAAGGGTATTAATTACTTTGACACCGTACCCCTGTGTACCAATATTTAAATTTTAAAAATTCTTGTAAACAGTGATTTTCCCCTTGCTTTGAAGGTTAAGTATGCAAATTTTCATCGAGATCGGACTAAAACTGTAGATTTGTATAAAGAACATACACATATTTATATATATATGGCCGCCATCTTGAATCAAAACATCTGATTGGTAAACCATTTATCAAAAGTTTCTACTTTCATAAAAGGAAGCTAACTTCTAAATTTCAAGGTTCTAGTGCAATTGGTTCCGGAGATATTCGCTTATTTTTTATATAAATGGCCGCCATCTTGAATCAAGAAGGCGGATTTTAAAAAAAAATTCTTAGCGAGCACCTAGGAGGTAAGAGGAAGACACCTACAAAATTTCATAGTCATAGGTCCAGTGGTTTCAGAGATATCGTGATGTGTCAGTGAGTGGTATTTGGATTTTATATATATATAGATAGATAAATGAAAACTTATAATTTCCAATATTGGGTTTGCATTTATTTAAACCTTTTAAAATACAGCCAGTTTTTTCAGATGTTTGTAGAGTAGTCTCCGTAGTTTGCTTAGTCTTTTAATCCTTCCTTTTTCATAAAATTGTTGTGAGGAGTAATTTTTTTCTTTATTTCGAAAATGTTGGTTCTTTTTAGGACTTTTTCTACCTATACAAGTGCACTGAAATCTAACATTTTTATACTTTTCCAAATAAATACCATATCTGCTATCAAAAATGCACAATCTAATTTTTTAATTTGGGTGGCCTAGGGGCAAAAAAAGGGTGGTTGCCCCTAGAGAGTGAGTGGATGAATACCAACTTCCCTCTACCTGGTACAGATACCCCAAATTTCATTTATTTAGCTAAAACTATTTAGATTTTACAACGATACAAATTTCATTTTTGACTATTTTCAGGAGGGTTATTTTATATCTTTGCCCCAATGTAGGAGGGGGGGGGGGAATATTTAAAGTAAAAAAAATATATTATTATTTAAATATTATTATTATTTATTATATTCATTTAAAAATATATTATTATTATTTTTCGCCATAGAGTCCAAATATGCTATCAAAAAATATTATACAATCCAATTTGAAATTTAAGTTGGGGGCCTGGGGGCAAAAATGGTGGTTGTCCCTAGTGCGCGATAGTTAAAAAAAAAACTTCCCATTGCATGGTACAGACCCCCCAAGTTGCATTAATTTACCTAAAACCGTTCAAAATTTAAAACGAGGGGGGAGAGACTTTTGGATGACCTATAGCATACACTTTATAAGAAATATTTGTGCGATTTATCAGTCCGAATTCTAACAATTGCCTACTCTACAAGGAACCCTATCAAAGTGAGCAGCACTGTGTCAGCTGTCAAAATCACATTTGAAGTTAATATGTTTAGGAAAATTTAATATTAGGTTGGCTGGGAAACCATGAAAAACAAAAAATCGGCCAGTGGTCTATGGGGCAAAAAAGTTTGGAATTCAATGCTCAATTACATGTATATTATTACTTTAATTCAAATGTTTTAATAAACAGAAAGCCGCAAAATTTTTAAATGACAAACGACACAGGCATACTGAATGCTACTAACCAATAAGACCCCTTTACTAACCCCCACCTAATTACCCCTCCCCCTATGTAGATAGATTCCTCTTAGTTTTAGACCCAAGGTGCTCTCATCTTTACACGTAAAACTGGGGTAAAAAACCAGCTCCAAATTATTTTTTTAAAAAAAACAAGGCTCCTTTTTAGGGTCCGTAGGCAAAACCAAGGACCCTTATATTTTCCTGCGTGTGTCTGTCCGTCCGTCCTGTCGCCTGCTCTCACGGCTACACTTTTCGTCCGATCACTTTGAAATT
This sequence comes from Gerris lacustris, assembly GCA_951217055.1. Taxonomy (NCBI): domain Eukaryota; kingdom Metazoa; phylum Arthropoda; class Insecta; order Hemiptera; family Gerridae; genus Gerris; species Gerris lacustris. The sequence continues at coordinate 60,707,870 of OX578278.1, forward strand.
TGGCATGTATGTTAGGGTGGGTCGAAAAAACTTTTATTTGGAAATCGAAAAACATGTAGTGATAAAAACTTGTTACTATGCTAGAAACAAAAGATCCCAAAAGTTGGGCTTATTTGAAGAACTGCTAGGTCGCGCCCCGTCGCTTTGAAGTTTGATGTATGTGAAATTCTTATAAAATAGCGATGTTGTGGTGTTTCGTATTATTTTTTGGTGTTAAAATATATTATGAGTGTAGTTTTATGGTTTAATATATTTTATAGACATTTAGCGCTTGTGGAAACTACATAGTTTAAATAATTAAGTTGTTTAGTTTAGCCGGTAAGTGATGACATACATAATTTTTTCGAAAAAATTAGCAAAAAATTAAATTCTGCCGAAGCTAAATGCCAAGTTTAGGTAGAAGAAACTTAATATTTTCTTAATTTTTAGTTTATTTCGTAATCGTCATATGTATAGCTTATAAAATAATTTAAAATTTAATTTAAATTGTGATATTAGTACTTTTTATGAAATTACATACATAGTCATTAAGCGGAAGAAAGCAGTACGGAATAGACTACCTCAATGCTAAACCACTACCAGTTTACTTAATATTGATATTTTATAGAAAAACTAATAACATATTTTCAACTGGTCTCGGGTAATTATTTTTTCTGAATAAGAATAAGTTAAAATCAGCAAAAACTTCTCTATATTATTTAGCTTACCTCTGTATAATATTTTAGGTGAAATATTATGTGCAGGTAGAAAGAAAAAGCGCTTAAATGAGTACTGCTAATACATACTTTTGTTCCTTGCCCTGTCTACTATCCTAACCATTAGCCATAATCTCACTCAGTATCAACAATACGTTACTAGTGTTAACTTTTAATATTCTCTTTCGTTTTGTGACCTTTCTTGTTTAGAAATATACTTTTATTAAGTTAAATACATAGCTTTTTAATGGTAAGTGTTGTAAGTTGAGAAAGAAAGATGCTGCGAAATACTGGAGCATCAGCTGAATGTCCTGTTTAGAGTAGTCCTCATTTTAAGTACAGTAGAGTCTCGCTTATCCGGACCCCGGTAGTCCGGACATCCGTTTAATCCGGACGGGCCAAGAACTATGTACAAATTGGAACCAGAGCCTGTTTAGATTTATGAATATGTAATTAAGATAATTGGAGTTTCTACTTTTATTGTCTATTAAAAATTGTATAAATTTGTTCCTAGTATAGTTTACAGGAGTATATTCCAACGTTACACGAGGAATACCCGATATTTTTGTTAAAAATAAACAGATTTAGAATAATTAGGAATAAGTAAGAACATCGATAAATCTGTTTCGGTTCCATAGAAATGTAAGGGGCGGAAGATATAAAGGTAGTGTATTCCAATAAAAGCAATTTTATGTGACTGAGATGGGGAGAGGGTTTTAAGAAACATATAGCGGCGGCTCAACGCAGTTCCAAGAAATTTCGCGAATCCGCCAATGTCTAATGTCTCAACTTTTTGTGAAATGATTATCGTTCCTCGAATTTCATATCGGAACACAGGAAGTCCCTTCTATACCTGCCACCTGCGAAATAGATTGTCGTTTAATTTTAATTAATTTGATATTCGGAGTGGTGACAGAACAGCTCTTAACTTAAATAGTGGACCTACGTTGTACAAGCATGTTTTGGAGACTAATAAAAGTAATTTTTACGATAAAAACATCGATTTTAATAGTTTTATCCTACTAAAACTTGTTTTACAGACATTTTAAAACTGATTCCGTTTAATCCGGACTTTCGGTTATCCGGACTGGGTCCGGTCCCGTCAAACCCGGATTAGCGAGACTCTACTGCTACTGTATTAGTATTTAGTGAGTTAAGTATTGATTCACCAACCTTTGGTGATGTAATTAAATACTATAATTTGAAAAGGAACCAACGAAGAATAGAGAATATTGGCGTTGATTGTAGATTAAATTTGGCGAAATTAAAATTCCTTCGAAGTTACATTCCAAGTTTAGGTAAAAGGAACATAATATTTTCTTTATTTTTAGTATATTTCGTAATCGTAATATGTATAGCTTATAAAGGAATCAACAAATTTAATTGAAATTGAGGTATTCATATTTTTTATGAATTTACTTATATAGTCACTAAGTGGAAGCAAGGAGTATACGTAACAGAAAGCCTCAATGCTAAACCGATACCATTTTACTTATTATTTTGACTTTATAGAAAACTAATAACATGCTTTCCAATAATAATTTAAAAGAGTGTATTTTATGCCCCTCCCCCCTTATTGAGATAAGGGAAGGGGTATATACAGTAAGGAGTCCAAACAATCTTATTTTATAAGCAATAATAACATTATAAGCGATTGAGCTGCAAGTTATGGCAGCTCTCAGCTAAAATTAATATTTTTTATCCTTTCTGAATCTAGTTACATAAACGAAGAGCTCACTGCTTTAGAATTCCTGAAGGCCAAAATTAAGATAGTAGACAGGGCAAGGAACAAAAGTATTGTTCACGGTACCATAATTTAGTTTGGGAATTCATTAGCAGTACTCATCTAAGCGCGTTTTCTTTCCACCTCGACATAATATTTCACCTATAATATTATACAGAGGTAAGCTAAATAATATAGAGAAGTTTTTGCTGTTTTTAACTTATTTAGAAAAAAATAATTACCCGAGACCAGATTTGGGCACCTTACTGAATATGGCTCCCCCCCTCCCCCATTCTCGTTAAGGGGGGAGGGAGGGGGTATGAAATACACTCTTTTAAATTATTAGTTGAAAATATGTTATTAGTTTATCTATAAAATATCAATATTAAGTAAACGGGTAGTGGTTTAGCATTGAGGCAGTCTATTCCGTACTGCTTTCTTCCGCTTAATGACTATGTATGTAATTTCATAAAAAAATACTAATATTACAATTTAAATTAAATTTTTAAATTATTTTATAAGCTATACATATGACGATTACGAAATAAACTAAAAATGAAGAAAATATTAAGTTTCTTCTACCTAAACTTGGCATTAAGCTTCGGCGGAATTTAATTTTTTGCTAATTTTTTCGAAAAAATTATGTATGTCATCACTTGCCGGCTAAACTAAACAACTTAATTATTTAAACTATGTAGTTTCCACAAGCGCTAAATGTCTATAAAATATATTCAACTGTAAAACTACACTCATAATATGTTTTAACACCAAAAAATAATACGAAACACCACAACATCGCTATTTTATAAGAACTTCACACACATCAAACTTCAAAGTGACGGGGCGCGACCTAGCAGTTTTTTAAATGAGCCCAACTTTTGGGATCTTTTGTTTCTAGCATAGTAACAAGTTTTTATCACTACATGTTTTTCGATTTCCAAAAAAAAGTTTTTTCGACCCACCCTAATGTATGTGTCTTGTACCTGCCCACATATTTTAAAAATATAGCGACTTAAAAAAAAAACATTTTTCAAAAAAATTAGGGTAAAAAAACTTAAGGGTTAAAATTATTTTATTTTTTTTCGACACCGTGAGGGGTATCATATGAAAGGGTACGTCGAGATGATTACAAAAATTTATAATTTTTTGGTTATAACTTTGATAGGGCGAGCGTAGGCAAGTTTGAAGTGGGTGTGAAACGTGTCCCCCCCCCCCCTCTATCTCGCTCGCTTATGTGAAGTGTAGAAAATCTGAAAAAATTCTTGAATATTCTTTGACCAAAAGTATAGATACCACTTTTTGGAAATTTCGAAAAAAATATTATTTTATTTTTTATTGACAAAATACGTTTTTTATAACTTTGGTCTTTTCGATGTATTTATATGGTTGTAGTCCGGTTCAGTGGTAAAAAAATACTTTATTAGAAGTTTGTTTATGTGTATTGAGAATATCAGACCCATAGGATAGTTCAAAGTAAGATTTTAAAAAACACCATCAATAGGGTACTACTTAAACTATACAGTGTGGTGGCCTACGGACCCTTGCTGTGTGCTGACTAGCACACACTTGACCTGTTTATTTTGTCATAATTTATCACAAGTTAATTATTTTACATATTTAAGTCCTCTAATAGGGATATTTCTATAAAATTATTATACAAAAACACATTCACTTTAAGTTTATAAATAATATATTGTGAGTGCAGTAGTTATTAATTTTTCATTTACTTCCCTCTTATTTTTACTTTCTCATATAAAGACAAAGAATTGTGATGGCGCGAAAATTCAATTTTGAGATTTGATGGATCTACATGTTACTGACAGGTTGCCTGAGTCCAAAAATCGGTCCGAGACAACTTAGACAAACTTTCTCAGATACGAGTTCATAATTACTTAGCCCAGTGTTTTCCATTTATTAGTTTTCGTAGGTACATTTAATTTTTATTGGACATTTGATCAAAATTTATCATAAAATTAACTTCTCTTCGGCGGGCCGAACCAAGCCTCTCTCAGACCGCGTTTAAATAAATTCTCTCAGGAACTAGATTTTTCCCGGGAAAACGGCTTATATAGTTAGATTCGTATTCAAATGTATTACATTTTAGGATTTTTTAATCAAAATCGTCAAAACCGTTTTCGAGAAAAAATTTTTTTTCATGTTTTTTCAGAGTTCTTGGGGGTAACGCCCCCAAATTTGGAGCTAAAATTCATTACTCGATTCCACCTGGGGGAATGATTTTCCTGAACATGTATGCCTAATTTCGTCAAAATCGGCCATGTAATTTAGGCTCCACGTGTCTGCACAGACAACAGAAGACAGAAAGACATTTTTTAAAAACCCCTTTCTTAGACTCAGGGAACCTCAAAACGTGTAAATCCATCAAAATCTCAAAAACGAATTTTCGTGCCATCACAATACTATTTTTTATACAACAAAGTAAAAAAGTGGCTTTTTAAAAAATGTCTGTCTGTTGTCTGACCAGACGGGTGGATCCTAAACTAGTGTGCCGATTTTGACGAAATTTGGCTTTTTTGACTTCCGGTATTAAAGCTCTGATTCCGGCAGTGACAGTACAAAAAGTGCAAGAGTTTTTGTGATGATTGCAAGATAACACGAGCTAAGGTCAAATAGATGTTCGATGTCCGACTTACAACTAGAAAAAATCGGTCCGAGACAACTCAGACAAACTTTCTCATATACAAGTTCATAATTACTTAACCAATGTTTTCCATTTATTAGTTTTTGTAAGTGCGTTTAATTATTATTAAAAATTATATCAAAATTTACCATAAAGTTTTCTCCAGGGTGGGGAATCGAACCCGGGATCTCTCCGTCCACGTTTTTAGCTATTTTCTTAGGAACTAGATTTTTCCCGGAAAAACTGCTTATATCGTTGGATCCGTATTTAAATGGACTACATTTTAGAATTTTTTAATCAAAAACCTCGGAACCGTTTTCGAGAAATATTTTTTTTTCACGTTTTTTCAGAGTTTTTGGGGGGTTGCGCCCCCAAATTTGGAGCTAAAATTCATTTCTCGATTTTGCCTCGGGGTATGATTTTTCTGAACCTGTATGCCAAATTTCGTCAAAATCGGCCCAGTGGTTTAGGCTCCAGGCGTCTGCACAGACAGACGACAGACGACGGACAGACATTTTTTAAAAACCACTTTTTTGGACTCAGGGGACCTCAAAACGTGTAAATCCATCAAAATCTCAAAATCGAATTTTCGCGCCATCACAATACTTTCTCTTTATATTTATATGAGAAAGTAAAAGTCGGTCCGAGACAACTCAGACAAACTTTCCCATATACGAGTTCATAATTACATAGCCCAGTGTTTTCCATTTATTATTTTTCGTATGTACATTTAATTACATTTTATCAAAATGTATCATAAAAAAAACTTCTCCTGGGCGGGGAATCGAACCCGGGCTCTCTCCGTCCGCGTTTTAAGCTATTTTCTCAGGAACTAGATTTTTCCCGGGAAAACGGCTTATATCATTAGATTCGTATTTAAATGGACTACATTTTAGAACTTTTTCATCAAAATCGTCGGAACCGTTTTCGAGAAATAATTTTTTTTCACGTTGTTTCAGAGTTTTTGGGGGGTAGGGCCCCCCAAATTGTGAGCTAAAATTCATTTCTCGATTTCGCCTCGGGGTATGATTTTTCTGAACATGTATGCCAAATTTCGTCAAAATCGGCCCAGTAGTTTAGGCTCCAGGCGTCTGCACAGACAGACATTTTTTAAAAACCACTTTTTTGGAACTCAGGACACCTCAAAACGTGTAAATCCATCAAAATCTCAAAATCGAATTTTCGCACCATCACAATACTTTCTCTTTATATGAGAGAGAAGGGAAAGGTTTATTTTTTTCATACTTTTCAAAATAATCGAGTCTATAAAAAGATATTGCCAAATAAAAATGTCAGACATTGATGAGTTAAGGCGAAGGCGAAGAGTCATGTGCTTCACTTTATGTGAGCTTAAACTGCTTAAAAAAAAAAAAAAACTTTGAGATGTTAACAATGCACAGGGATAAAGTCTGTCTATATTGAAGAACTGATTAAAACTATAGAAACACTTAAAAACTTTATAGACTCTGGGAGGGTTTCTTTCCAAGCAATACAATTAAATAAGTGCTAAAAGGGGTCAGTATAAGCTCCCAGTGTTTCCGATACTCACATAAAAGTAACCATACATTAAGCCTGCTCACCAAAATTGAAGCGTTGGAGTTGGAAACCACACTATTGCAATTTCAACCCAAGCTTGAAGCTCATCACCAAACCCTAAAGGCCGAGCCTTGAGATTAAAAGGTGGGAAAATCAGGATTATTAAGGAAGATCCATAGTTTGACCTACAGGAGTTAAAGTGAGAATTTTTAACTTAAAGCGGAGAATTTCCCTTAGCAGGAGAGAATAACATCTCATTTCTGTTGGGTAGTTCAAAAAAAGCTTTGAATATCCCAGAAACAATGCTTATTCCCTCCCCCTCCTCAATCAAACATAACAGAGACAAGTCTGAGGACAGCACCGTCACTAGAAGTGATAAACTTACCAACCACGTGTCACGGCAGTTTGTCAACAGAAAATAATTTGAATGATAACTACATAAATTAACAAGCCCACTATCCCAAGTAGGCCTTACTTGCTATGTCAAAAAAACAGATTTTAAATTCCTTCAAATTTAATAGTGAGTGTTGAAAATATCCAATTTTTGATACCAGATAAAATTACATTTTAATGATGGGATTCACCCAGACTACAAAAAAAGTACATCACAGTTTTAAAAGGGGATTCACAAGAAAATGTTTGCCTTAATCATAGGGCTAGTATGGCTTTGTTGGAAACAACAATTCCGTAACACTCACCAATTACAGAGGCTTGGAGTAATAAATTAATTGGCTCTCCCATATTATCACTTAGCAATAGTAAAGGGTTGTTAGAATTCACAGAAACTTTAGGCACAGCTAGTAGGGTTCTATCGGAAGAATCTTGATGTGAAAAGATGGTTACTTGACAATTTAATACCTGCAGGCTGCAGGAATAGGTTTAGAGTTCAGACAATAGAAGGGAAAGAAAATAGGAAAACTGTAGATGACTTAGCAAAGTTTGTTCACAATATCGCAAAATCACCCTGGTTACTTCTGATGGGAGTAGAGGTTGGGCCGAAACCTAGTTTTATACAAGAACGATAGTTAGTCACGTAGGGCCTGGCCCCTAGCTAGAATTTCCTAAACTGTTATTAGCAAGAAAGGGCTAGTTTAAAGTAACAATTTAAAACTAGAGGGTTCCATTCGCAAACGACCTCTTACAGCAGCTTAAATTCATTGAAAAGCGGTTATCAAGGGGGATAGCGTCACTGTGTTAACAGTGTTGTTTTAGTTAATTTAATTTTTTGCATTTTAGTTACTAAACTTCGTCTTTTTTTTCAACTGAAGGAAGCCATTTTTCAGCTATTTTTTTCATTTCAAGTAAACATCCTACATATAATTTACATTATTAGTTAGTTTTTATTTCTATTTTTTAGATTTTCACAACTGTCGGTATCAAAGCACCGACTCCGGAAGCGATACTTAATAAACAGACAAAACGTTGCAAAAGTATTAAATATTATCTTTTTAACACTAAGAAATAGTAGCTATATTTCTAAATAAAAAAGGGGAGCTTTAAAGAAATATTTGGTTGTTAATGTCCTAATTAAGGATTAGTCCCAGCAGAAAATATCTAAAGCGGCCCACACACATGGGAACTTGGTTCGGCAAACCAAGTTCGTGGGGTCCACACTCTACACACAGTAGAGAGGGATACGAACAACGGTTCATCCTAATCGTCAGTTTCCCTCTGAACTGAGCTGAAAACACAGCGCTAAAAAAACAATGTTAAAAACGGAGTTAAAAGAAACAGCTTTAGAAAAACACAGGGGGAAAAAAACAGTGTTAAAAAACACAGTTTTAAAACAGAGTTCAAAGAAACAGCTTTAAAAAAACAAGGGGGAAAAACAGTGTTAAAAAAACAGCGTTAAAATAAACAGCGATAAAAAAACAGTGTTAAAAGAAACAAATGAGTCGGAGGTGTAGAGTCAGGGTGTCTATTCTGATAAAATTACGAACATCGGTTCGTGTCCTCTACACACAGGCGAACCGAACAAATGTTTTCCAACCCGATGGAAGACCAAGTTCGTCACGAACTTGGTTCGTTTACCTCTACACACATGGGAACTTGGTTCGTACGAACCCAGTTCCCATGTGTGTAGGCCGCTTAAGTCTTCATAATGTTTTCAGCTTTTGCAGAATGTAATAAGTATCACTAAAGTTTAGAACTTAAAACTTTGTAATCTGCAGTCACTGATGGAGGATCAGGTAAAGTTTATTTGAAGCAATGTTTTCATTGGATATAACAAATCTCTGGACACATGTAAAAGATAAAAATTATTTTAAAAGGGAATAAGAAAGGGTTCAGATGTTAACATTTCTCTCAAAATACTTTTTATTTTCTCAGTTTATTATGTTTGACATGTACTGAAAATTATTTCAATTTGACAAAAGGTAAAACACACATTAAAAGAAATAAAGAAAATTAAAGCAAAAGAAAGCAGATCATTAATTTAATAGTGTACAGCTCCTAATTAAACAAATCAATGCTTCTTAGACAAAAAAATTGTTTTTATCTCCGAAATATTACTTAATTGAACTAGGCTCCGTATTCATGATTAGAAAAATATTAATAAATTTGATTGAATATTTGGTTAAAAAAAAAGATTGAAGAAACAATTTATACATAAATAGAAAAATAATTTAATTAAATGGTAAAGTTTGAACTTAAATAAAATTTGTTTTTGAAAAGAATGCTATTATATCATAATTTAGACACAATACATTTTTAAAATAATCAAGTAAAGCTTTAAGTTTTTATTTAGAAAATCATCCTGGAATAACAGAGAACAGAAAAGTTAAAACAACTATACTAATACATTTTGGAAAAATCGCAATATAATTTAACTATATTAATTTATATATATTTACAATTTGGTAGTTTCCTTTCGTTAATGCATTATTATAAAATATAGGAATAAATCACATTTAGATAAATATTAAAGACACAGAAGTTAGAGATAATGGTATTGATAATCTGCTACCGCCTGCGTTCTCCCTTTTGTGTTTTGCGTTTCTCTTTCTTTTCCTGCTGCTGCTGCTTCTGCTTTTCCCTAAAGTTAAAAGAAAAATATTGTTTAGAAATTTAATATTAAGATGACAAATAAATACATATTTATTTTATAATTATCAAGATTTCAGCTATTTTTCCCGTCGATAAGACATTCTTAAACTTACTAACTGTCAACATTTTTTGCCTTCTATGATATAGAGTTGAAAAAGTATTATTAGTAATGGATGAGTGAGAGCTTTCTCTATTATAATTATATACGAGGTCTGATCGAAAAGTATCCAAACTTAATTTTTATTGGTCAAACAAATGATGCTGTGGGGGCAGGGCTTGGTGTAAGGTTGTAGGCATGCCTAGTGCGCATGCTCATTTTTTTTGTACGTCTGCAACACGAGTCAGTCGGCAGTAGGCTATTAATTTGTGAGAAAGTGGGAGTGAGTGTCGTCGGAATTTTCTTTCAGACAAAATGACAGGAAAATTTGAACAGCGTTACTGCATCAAATTTTGTTTTCAATCAAATTTTGCTTGGCGATTCTCAAGTGAAATCAATCAGCAAGATTAAACAAGTGTTTGGAAACGAAGCAATGGGCACCACACAAAGAAAGGAGTGGTACACCTGCTTCAAAGTTGTCCGCTCAATTGATAGCAGTTTTGGCACAAACTTTGCTGACTCCTGAGGACCAAGTCGTCAGTCAAAATGGATTGAATGGACCCAAAACTAATGTTCACTTCGTCTACAAGTTCTCTGATCATCATTCGGCGATTCTGCATCACCAAGTTCCAATCTTGTTCAATGACGGCCTCATTTCGGAATGTTGAGGGGCTCCCAGAATGTGCTTCACTCCCCACTGATAAGTGGCCACCTTGAAGCGGATGTACCACTCCTTTCTTTGTGTGGTGCCCATAGCTTCGTTCCCAAACACTTGTTTAATCTTGCAGATTGTTTCCACTTGAGAATCGCCAAGCTTAAAACAAAATTTGGTGCAGTAACGCTGTTCGACTTTTTCTGTCATTTTGTCTGAAAGAAAAATCCGACGACACTCACTCGCACTTGCTCACTAATTAATAGCCTACCGACGACTGACTCGTGTTGCAGACGTACAAAAAAAGAGCATGCACACTAGGCATGCCTACAACCGTACACCAAGCCCTGCCACCACAGCATCGTTTATTTGACCAATTAAAATTAAGGTCGGATACTTTTGAAAAAAGATCTATCAATCAATCTCACCAAATTTAAGAAATCAATATCACTTAATTTTCTTTTTCTTATTGAGCTCTTGGGATGATCATTAAAAAAAACCATTTCCATTTTTTTTAAAACAGTATAATTAGTGCAAAATTTCGCCCATTCTTGGACATCATCAGGCCTTTATCTGAGTAATAAGAGTTCATTTCAGTGAGTGAGTTCATTTCCAATCCCAAATCTATAATCAACAAAGGGTGAGTAACATTCTCTTACTCGCATTGAACTGTTCAATTCTCAATGCTTCCCAATTGACCCTTTTTTAATTTGCTAAAAATATGCTGAACATTCTTAGGGAGCAACTGACTTTAAAATATAATAAAGTCTTTTATAGAAGTCCAAATTACAACTGTTATATTTAGAAAAAAAAAAAAAATATATATATATATATTCTTAATTTTTATTTAATAATTCCAATAACCATACTCGATGTAATATTGTATTAAAAATGAGTGTCAATATTTTAAAATAAAAATTGACAACAGGAATCATATAAACATTAGTAATGACTTAATATTCCAAGAAGAAAGATAAACATGATGCCAAGGAACTACTTTTAATTTATTGGGAAGGAATGTCTCATTCTATACTCTGTCTGTTATTTTAACTATTTAATTCATCTATTTCAGGTAGTATCAAGCAATAATCTATAAGCTCGATTCAATTTAGGGCTTTAAGTAACTCTTTAAATCTACTTTCTGATTAAATAGGATAAATATTTTCATGCCTACAGCATTAAACCAAGAAGATGTTTTTAAACCTATAATTTAAAAGTCAAAGTATTCTTTTATACTATTTAATTTAGAAGGTAAAAGAAAGTGTTGAAGAATTCGGAGCACTAAAGGCCGATTTACACGTACTAAGTTGTTAAGTGATTAACTAAATTTTAACTAAATTTTAAGGGACTTAATGCATGTAAACAGTGAATTTAGTAATAAGTTGCAAGTTAAAATTTAGCGTGCAACTAAACAAGTAGAATAGAAATTTTTCTGTTTAGTAGGTGGGCGTGGCTAATCACTGGACATGCGCAATTTAGTTAAATGCACAAGTTTGGCGGAACCTCGCTTATAGATTTGCAGATCTTTGTTTATATATTATTTAAAAAAGTTTTATTAGACAAAAATGATATATTATTTACAAATAGATACTTTATTTCGTCCAAAATCTCATTTAAAATCATTTTTAAGACAGTATTTATGATTTGAACACGCTCATCATTAGTGAACTAAACAGCTTAACTAAATATTAAGTGAAAATACGTGTAAACACTTACTAACAATTAAGTCACTTAAAATTTAGTTAATCACTTAACAACTTAACACGTGTAAATCGGCCTTAAGGTAAACCTCATGCCTACTAAGTACTTCATGTATAAAAATAATTGAACAGCTAAATTAAATGCATGGATTGCCATAATTACCGAATGAATTTGTCAGATAAATCAAAAATTTATTTTTAAGTGGGAACTCTTCTCCCTAATACAGATGCCCATCATTCAATGTTTAAGGCAAAACTAGTTAGGATTGATTAGTTTCAATTGGAAAATTGAATCTGAAATAGCCTCTAGCCCATTAGCTTTTAGTTCCTCTAGCAATGAAATACAATATTGAAAACTAGAGAAGAAAAAAACCAACCATAAATTTAAGCATTTTTGTTCAACCTATTTCTTAAAGAAACTTACTCAAGATATAAAAACAAATTTATGATATATTCATTGTCAATTTCCAAAAGTAAATATTTGAATATAGAAAGGTTCAATGGGTTAGTGTAAAATATTACTTTTAAGTTTCAGACTATTTTCTTCTATTGAAGTTTTAAATAAACTGATCATTAGCTTCATTTACTAATATTAATTAAAATTCCTAAAAAATCTTGATAGAATAAACTAATAAGTTAAAATAGATTTTTGTTTTAATTATTTCTGTTGCTGTAATACGACAACTATCAGATCATTTTCACTCTTAGAGTTCAAAAACAATTAAACATTATGTTTAATCTTAAGCCAATTGATGGGCTAGCATTAGAATAAATAATATTGTGTTACCGTAACACATTGGTTAAATTTAATCAGAAATCCCCATTGGCTATATTTGTCCCTAAATTGACATTTGAGATATAAATTTCAGAACACCTTAAGCATGGTTCTATTTCTCTTACAAAATTAATTAATATAAAAGAATAAATTTAATTGACTTAGAGATGAAGGTTGCATGAAAACTAGCTGTAATTTTTGTCTCCTGATGAGAAAAAACCTCCAAAATGTGTTGAAATGAAAGCCTTAAAAGTTTCCATAAATACAAGGTGGTCAATCTTCTACAATAAGTGCATACCCTTTTAATAATATTATTGAAGAAGTGCTTGTGATAGTTGTATTTCTCCAACATAATTTAAATTCTTAGACATTTAGCCACACATCCTACATTTTTTTAACTACACATACAATAATCAGTTTCATTGGAATTATTGTGAGAAGCCTAGATCTTATCATTTCTTTATGTTTGTAACCACCCTCTGCAGAAAACTTATGTCTTAAAACAAGTATATTATTATTATTATTAATCAGTTTCATATTGCTTCTCTTAGGTAAATGTGATTTTAAACTTAATTAAAATGAAAACCTATAAATAATTTTGTCTCCTAACTGCAATAAAATAAATATTTGTGGAGGAAGGACATAATTTATAAATTATGTCCAGGATTAAGGTATCCTCTTTACATTTGGCTCCGGTATTGGTAATAGGATAAAAAGAGTATGATAATTACAGCAAGAATTATTAAAGTAAGTAACTGTGAGAAATTTATTTGCAAAGAGTTTATTTCAATCTCTGTCTTTCTTAGAATTAGAGGAAATAATAGTAATTAGATTGAAGGGTGCAGTTAGAAGAGCCTCAGTTTTATAATCCTAGGTTAGTCCCAATGATCCTATCTCCTGATACAGACAGTAGCAATCCTAAAGCAGTCTTTCTCCTCTAGCTCCTAAATCTTACATTTTCTGTTTTTATTTTAGTTTTTGCTTCTCTAACAAGTGTGCTTTTCATTCTTCACTGACAATGCACACAATAAAAGACACCTAGATAGATGTAAACTGCCCATAATTGGTTCAAAACGTGAAAATGGAGTTACCAAAAGTTTCTCATAATTAAATGACCAGGCATGACAATAAGCCAAAGTTACTACCATGATAACTAACTATTTTAATGCTTTAAGTATCAAACTAACATCTAAGTTATCACAAACACAACAATAGTAGTAATAAATAGTTCACTTATTAATAACTTTAAATCGGATCTATTTCAAAATTTGTTGACAATTTATGAGTTCAGTCTGATAGACATATAAAAGTAGGCTATCAATTGGTATAAAAGCCCTATATTAAATACCACTCCTAGAATAATTTGTAACTGAAATCCTTTAGTCTAACCTCCTGGACAGTTCTTTCAATAACTTCAGATTGTCATAAGCCCCTCAATTATCAAAATCTCCAAAACCCTCCACACCCAACATTTTTGAAAGATTATAAAGTTGTAAATTATCAATTCAGGGTCCAGGAGGGCTCAATTCCTATTATTAATGCTTTGCAATACGCTAACCCTGTGCCATCCATTAAAATTAATTGGAGGGAAGGTTACAGTGGCAGTGAATGTAAAAAGATCGTTCTCCTAAAAAAGTGTAAAATTAATTTAGTTAGACAGTGTAGATCGTAAAAAATTTAATTTCAAATCGTTCAATACGACTTTCTATATCGAGTGTGATAGTTAATATCTTGAAATATTTGATAGAACATTTATTATTACTTAAAAAAGATTCAATGTTGTGAAGTAACTTTACAGTTAAAATATCACCCAAACAACAAATCAATTAATTAAATCGACTCGTCAAGCTTAACTTATAGATCTCAACGAAATTAGTGAGTACGATATATTAATGCTTAAAAAGTAAATGTTTAATTTGTTTGAATATTAACCATGTCAAGTTATTTTACTCTGAAAAAATATAAGACAAGTGCCTAAAACCTCATTCATAAAATATAGAAGAATATCAAAGAAGCTCACTCCAAGCGGGCACTAGGTTAGCCCAGTGGTCAAGGTACCGGCCTACTATATATAACGATGAGATAATCTGCGGTTCACATACCCGTCAAGGCAGTTAGAATTTTTATGCTTTGAATATCCATTGCATTAAATAAACTATTCAAATTAGATCCAACACTTCAACAACAATCAGTAAACCAGAAGAAATAACAACACACGAAATGAATCTAAAATAATTGTAAACAAATAATTCGTTATAATTATCTAAGCCGAATGTTTACTTATACTTGTAGCAATAAAGATAAGGTATAACATTGCATATTATAGCCTTTCATTTAAAGCTAATCTTTGCGTTATTTTGACATTATTATTTATAAATTTATTTTATTTTATTATTTCTGTATACCTTTGAATAGTAAATAAAAATTTAACAAACCTAAATGGACGAGGACAGATTAATTGCTCTATTATCGGGCTTTAAAGAAGAACTTAAAAAAGAAATGAAAAGTGGAATAAAGGAAGAAATAAGAAAACAATTTGCAGAGTTACAGTTGCAACAAAAAGAAGATATAAATCGATTAGATAAAAGAATTACATTTATTGAAAGACAAGAAAGAAAGAAAAATCTTATCGTCCACGGGTTCAGAGAAGAAGGCCGAGAAGACTTGGAAGAATTAGAATCAAAAATGATAAAGTCCTTTAATGAAAAAATGCAAATATTTATTGAAAAATCAGAAATTGATTTCATAAAAAGGATTGGAAAGTACGAGCAGAAGAGCAGACCCATATGCATAACTTTTACAACTTTGAAAAGAAAAGTTAATATAATTAAAAATAAGCAAAAACTCAAAGACTTGGATGAATTCATAACTATAGAAGAGGATTTTCCAACAAACGTCCGAGAAGTTAGGAAAAACCTGATTCCCCAACTTATTGAAGCCAGAAAACAAGGCAAATTTGCCATAATTAGATATGACAAATTAATAATACGTGATTTCCAGAATAGAACCGGAATTAATTCTAAACGCCAAAAAAGACCACTAGATACATCCCCAGGGAAGCCAATTGACAACACTACTCGTAATGAAGAAAATAAACCAAAAAGAAAAGGCGGATCGAGCAGCTCTAAGGGATATCAACAATCAAACATTACTAAATACACTGAAAATAAAAAGAAAGAAGAAGCAAACGACGAAATACAGTTAAAAACAACAGGTCAAAGTGGTATAATACATCATACTGACCAAGGAGTTCCGGAAAAAGCATAGCAATCAAAAGATAATATAACTGGGATTGGAAAAATAATAAAAGAACAAAGGAAAATAGACTGCCAATTAGTGTGGCACATAGCTTCCTCGCATCCTATCATGTACTTTATTGTTATAATGTTTATTGTGTAAAAACTATTAATAGTTTTAGCGATCTTTAACACTTCATAGCGGTGTCGCTGTTGGTTTTACTGAAAAATTGTATTTGAAAAAAATGTTTGTCTCATTGAATAGATGAAATTAGATTTTTTTCCCTACCTAAAATTCCAATTTTAAATTTGAAGTTCACGTTTACGCGAGCGTTACTCGTGAACGCTTGGACGGATAATGTTGTCCAACGAACTCGTCCTGGGCATTGGTAAAATGAACATGTCTACCAAATTTCATCAAAATCGGTTGTCATTTACTCAAGTTATCGTCGCACGTTTCATAATTCGGACACACAGACCGACAGACAGACAGACAGACAGACAGACAGACAGACAGACAGACACGAGACCAAAAATGTTCCCTGATGTCTGAAACGGATTTCTGTCTTGGAATTTTTAAAATCGGAGGCATAAAAGTTTTTCGTTTTGAAAAGTGAACACAATGCTTCCGTTACCTTCGGTAAGCTCGGAAGCAATTAATAAAAAAGAAGATAATAAAAAAGAAGAAGTAATTATTTACACATTCAATTGTAGAACCCTGAGAGGTGACGAGAAACTTAATGAGCTTTTACTAGAAACACAAAGTATCAAATGGGATGTCATAGGACTAAGCGAGGTCAGAAGAGATCGGGAAACCCTAACTGATTTGGGAAATGGGTTGGAAATATATTTTAACGGAGAAGGACATACAGGAGGGACAGGATTCTAAGTGAACAAGAAAGGCAAAAATATCATATCATACAAGTCATACTCACACAGGATCTGTAAAACTATATGGAAGCTAAGAAAGGAACAAGGAGGAGGAAGGTTGCAGCTCATACAAGTCTACGCACCTACAGCAGACGCAAGTGAGCAAGATATAGAACATTTCTACACCCTTGTACAGGAAGCTATCGACGAGGATAACTGCAGGTATACTGTTATTATGGGCGATTTTAATGCGAAGATAGGAAAAGGTAGAGAATACGAAGCAGTCGGTAAACATGGTTATGGAATTAGGAATGAGCGTGGATCAAGATTGGTGGAATTTGCAGAGGGCAACAATATGTTCATAATGAACACTTTCTTTAAGAAAACGGAGGAGAAAAAGTGGACATGGATCAGCCCGGACTGCCATACAAAAAATCAAATTGATTTTGTTGTAACTAACATAAAATGTCTAGTTACAGATGTAGAAACGGACTATAGAATCAACATAGGAAGTGACCACAGAGCCCTGAAAATTAAATTAAGCATAAAAAGTAAAAAATACTACCCAAATAGAAGAGAAAAGAACAATGTCAGATATGCCTATTTAGACCACCAACTATATGAAAATCAATTAAAAGAAAAAATTAAAAACATAGACAAAGAACAAGACTTAGAAAATTGTTTAAAAATATTTATGGAAGGAATAAAGGAAACCACAAGCAAAATTAATGAACATCTTGTCGGAGAAAAGAGAAAATTTCCAAAAGAAATATTAAAACTTTTAAAGAAAAGAAAAAACCTTAAAAGAACAAGAAACAACAGCACTGAATTTAATGAGATCTCTAAACTAATAAGGAAAAAAATAAAAGATTGGAGCGACGAAAAGAAAATTAGGAAACTAGAGGATGTTGTCATGAGAGGTGGTGGTCTTAAAAACTACTGGAGGGCCCAAGCAGAAGGGAAAAGTAAAATAATAGGAATGAAAGACAAAAATGGAGTAATGAGAAACGATAAAAGCGAAATTATAAGTATTATTAGTAAATTCTATGAAGATCTCTATGATGACAAGGACGAATTTAAATTAGAAAAAAATAGAAATACTAAAATAGTCTTACGAAAAAAAAAAAAAAAGTTTAACTTCGCCAGTGCCGGTCCACAGCCCGGGTCAAATAGGGGAATAGGACTTATTTTTTTTGGTTTCTTTCATACATTTTATGTTCTACCTAAAGTTCGAATCTTTTAGTAAAATTATTATAAGGTTGTAATTCTTTAATTTTTATGGTTTACAACATAAAATGTGGAAATTAGAAATAAACATAAAATGTAATTTATAGTAAGAGTTATGTATATATCATTTTATCTTTTTATTGAAATAAAATTTCGTTTATTAAAATATATTAATATATAGGCACAACTATCTAGAACGAAATGCAAAAAGATTTTTGTTCATATATGGAAAATTGTAGAAAATATGAAGTAAATAGTGAAGTGAGTCAAAAGCGGGATAATTTCACAATTGCCGACGGCCGACGGCCGGTACATTATACTCTTTTTTGTACACTTTTGTACTTTTTATTGTCTACCCGAAGCCTGAATCTTTTAGTTTTATTATTATATGGTTGTAATTCTTTAATTTTTATGTTTTTTTTAACATAGAATATGGAGTTAAGAAATAAAAATAATAAAAATAACACGTAAGATATAAAAAGTGTTATGTATATATCATTCTATCTATTTATAGAAATAAAATTTCGTTTATTAAAATATATTAATATATAGGCACAACTATGTAGAACGAAATAAAAAAAGATTTTTGTTCTTATAAGGAAAATTGTAGAAGATATGAAGTAAATAGTGAAGTGAGTCAAAAGCGGGATAGTTTTAATGCATGGTTGAAAATCAGTCCGGCCCGGGGGTTCATTACTGAAAAATACACTCCGTCCCCAGGGCACTTATAACATTACAGCGCTCCGTCCTCAAAGGGTTAAGCAAACAGGAACAACTACTGTTCCTAGCATGAACCATGCACAGGGTGAAGAGGCTAGTAGCATATATAGTTGTAAGCCCTTAGCAGAACCAAAATAGTTACAGGCTGTTGCACCATGGATTAAACAATCAATTCATTGATAATATGGCCAACTAAATTTGTATGATAATTCAGTATTAAACATTAACTTTTTTTTACAATAACTCATCAATTTTACTCTTAAATTTAACTTATTATGAGTAACTTCCATAAGATCTCGGTTGAAACAGCTAACAAAATGTTTTATTAAGATCATCCCACTCATTCCTTTAATATTCTTACAGGCTGAAGTAGGGAAGAGCTATTTTAACTGGAATATTAGATGACTACAACTATATCTTCTTGTTACATTGGTAACTAGAAAGCTAATGTTAAGAGAACAACTGAAAGCAATACAAACCTATCTTCTTTATCCTTCTCTTTTTTCTTCTGGCTATCTATTTTGGCTTTTTCTCTCTTCTCTTTCTCTGCATGATGAACAGAAGAGGCATTGGTATTTCTCTCCAAACCATTCTCATCCTTTGCTTTAGGTTCATTATCACTGTCAAATTCATGATCAGAAGTTTGAGAATAGTGGGCCAATATTGCCTCTTTTATCTTCTTATCTTCAGCAGTGTATTGTTTAGCAACAGATGTTGCCTTGGTACTAGACTCCATAAGCTTGACTAATCGGTCGTCCATATCATCTGCTGCCTTAGTAGCAGGTCCTGCTTCAGGAGCTGCTTCCCCATCCCCAAGACCACGGGAATGTCGCCAGCGCTCCAATATCTCATGGCAATGACTTGATATATCAGCCTCCTGTAATAAAAAATAATTTTGATTACTTAAGGATTTATTACTACAAAATATAAGTTTGTTTATGTGCCACTCATTTTCACATACTACAAAATATTGTTAATCTTTACATGTTTGTCTTTACAGAAATATATTTTCTTTTAATTCAAATGCTATATCCAACATTATCAAATACAGATTAATACATGTATTCTATAAAATCACCTAAATCCTCTAGTTATGTATTCTTACTCAAATATTTTTAATTTTACAAGGGTAGAACAAAAACAGTGTCTTTATTTACTCTTTTTGCTCTAACCATTGCATAATAACGTAGGTTTAGAAACACTCTTAAATAGTTAACAAAAAAGCAAAAGACAAAATTTCAACAATAATTTATGTAATTTTTTCAGTAGTAAATCCTTTTGAGGCAGAACGACGATATCTAGAAGGGATAGCATCAACCTATAGTTTAAGAGATTTTATCATATACATTCTCTTAGGACATGTCCTCTTGCCTTAACGTACAAATATGTATAATATGTCGATTGAATCAATGCTTCAGACCAAATTGTAAAGATTAGCCTCAGAAATTCAAACAAATAAAAGTGACAACAGGACAAACACGTTTAGGTTGTTAGTTTATGTGTCACTAATTTTCACAAACCTGTAATTTCTCGAATAGGAAATAAACACATCAGTGAATTTTATCCTAATAATAATACTAACCCATAAAAACAAGGTTTTATTATAAATCCTACTTATCTTACTTCCTAAAGGAACGATTTAAATAACACTTCATATAAGCTCATATAGCTCCGTCTAACCTACTATGAAATAAGCATGTCAAATTATGAAGATTGTAGGAAGGTTATATGGGAGGGTAGTGAAGTGGGATGCCACCCGACACTACCCTCTATTCCAATCATCTTTTTAAACTATCAACTCATCATGAATAACTATTAGCTGAATAAAACATTTATTGGATTACAGTCATTTCAATGATAGAACTGCCTAGCATATAATGTAGAGATGCCACTACAATATCTGTATCAACCTCATATTGATACATAATCTTAAGCAGTGAGGGGTCTAGAAGTGGGGGGGAGCAGGCACCTCACCAGGTTAGAGGGGGCGCCAAATTGGCCAAAAGGTTTTCTATTTTATTTATTATTAGTATTTTTCCCCCCTCTATAAATCAGAATGTGTGGCACCCAGGGAAGCCATGACTTCCACACAAGGGCACCTCAAAAATGACAAAATGTTCATAATTTAATTTCTATTTTCAATTCATTGCGGCAGATTATATTTTAAAAGCTGAATACTACGAATTTCTCCCTGCAGAGAAGCAACCTACGCACTTTTTAAATTCAATTTAAAGAATTTAACATAGGGCATCTTTGGAAAAATAGTTATTAGCAAGGGTGCGGAGAATAAAAAAAGTTTGAGGACCACTATAAATTAACTCCTTAATTTAAAAATATAAAATTTATGTACATATCCGCTATTTAACAAAGTGCATCTGTTAAAATGTGACAAAATTTAGGTAAAATGTTTAATAATAATTAAATAAAAAACAATAGACTAAGTAACTATGTACTCGCATATCCAACTATTCACATGTATAATATCTACTATTAGTCTAAACAACCATTAGATAGGTATATCAATAGTATCAGAGACAAGAACGCAACACTGCCAAGTTGAGATAAAAAAACAAATAGGTATCCCTATATTATGTTTATTGCAGTGTAGGGGAGGGGGGGGGGGGGGAGCAGCACTCATACATAATAATTTTTTACTAAATATTACTACGTTTCCATGTGTTTAAATACTAATTGAATCCTGATTTAGGATTTAACAAGCTAGGTGTTTCCAAGAGTAGTATTGAATCCGTATTCAATACTAAATTAAAAAAAAAAAACTTTTTCTTGGTTACTTTTGGTAAAGGTTATAAATAATTTTGTAACCTTCACCTTTTATAACCATGTTTTTTATTGTGTATTTTGACAGATTTGACTACAGTTTCTACAGAAATATGCTAGGTGCCCTCACACCCACGCTCTGCGCGTGTCTGGATCGAGTTCAGGTGTTTCCATGCAACTTGATCCAGATACGATCACAGAATTTAGTGTATCCTTTAATCCGTATTGAATCTAGGTTTCCATGGACCCTTTGGATCCAAAAACTGTATTCAACCCGTATTTAAACATCATGGAAACGTAGTATATACTACTGCAACTATCTTTCCCTAAATTCACCGAAGCTCCACTTTTTAACGTGTGTATTCTGATCCCTTAACTAAATAGTCTGTTCTTAATGATATGTCTCTTTCTTTTGTAACGGATTCATCTGGCCAAGCTGTGTTTTAGAGCTATGTTTTGATGGAGGATTGAAAACATCTTAAAAATACTGTTTTCAAAATGACCAAGGTCAATAAAGCTTTTTTTAAGTCCAAACTGTAATTCTATGCTTCCATTCTGGATCCAGATTGAGTAGGTAATCAAAACGTTTTAAATCTTCAACATTCAAGGTTAAACATTTTCATTTATTATTTAAAAAACGCGTAATTAGAAGGCACATATTAAATATTGGTCATTTTAGCGATATTGCAGATAATTCATTAATTTAGAATCTCACAAAGCAATATTCAACGTTTAATGTGAAAGTTTAGGGAGTACCTACCATTCATACTAAGGGGAATGTGGAAGGAATTGATTGGAAATATTTTTTGAAATTAATTCATCGTACATGCTAGATATTTTGAAGATATATTCAAGTAAAGGAAAAGATTCTTCAAATGTGTAAAGAAAGAACATCGAAGTCGTGTAAGGGTTGTAATAGGACACCTCTCGGTTTGTAATGTTAGGTTTTCCAGAAAACGAAATCTTACTGACATAAACCATGCGCGAATAATTGATCTAGCAACACACTCTAGACAGTAAAATGAGACAAGGTAATATAATTAAATAAAAAATAACGTAAAATGAAAGTAGTAAATCATTAATAAAAAGTAATAATATCGATAACCTGCCAGCGCGAGGTTATGGTAAAGAAAACAGACCGTGATCTCAGAGAGAATTCCTTCGAGTGCTTCGGTCTTCTCGTCGATGGTTTCTTCTCCATTTAATATCCCAGATATGTAACTGCTGAAAACACTTTCGTCCGTGTTTAGGGAACGCAATTTGAATGATAACCATGATTCAAAATCGTCCTCAACGCCGTTAGCGGCAGCCATCGTGGTGGCCACAGCCCACTGAATCAAATTTAAAAGCCTCTAGTCTTTTCAAACTACAACTTTTTTTTTGTTATCGATTGATTAACCTGCCACTTTCTTCTCTAGGACTTCAATTTTTAAAAATTAATTGTAAATAAGCTTAGTTATATTTCGCTTTATTTAATAGATATTTACTGTAAAAGCTTTTTTTTTAATTTAAGGGAAAATAACTCCCACCACCGCCAAACAAAATGTTACCAACCATTGCTCTCGAAATATTTTTGTTACATTTTTTTTTCTTTTAAATCAGTCTGTTGAGGGGGGGGGGGAGGGTTAAGCTTATAAAATCAATGATTGCTCATAGGGGTTAACCCCCTGAGACTTGCTGGAATTTAGATTGATATTGATATTTATGTCCTTGCCTGACTCTAAAACACCCTTCTGTAAAAATGTGTCTGGGAGAGAGTAACTGGGAATTTCCTTCTCCAATAAGTAATAGTGACTAACCAAGAAATTTTGGTTTTATAATCAAGAAAGTGTAAACTTATTTTGCTATTAATTCTCAAAATTTTCAATCGTTGTGCAGGATTTGTTAAAAATACATTTGAATATGAGCTAACGGATGTTTGAGCATCATACTTTTGCTTTATCTGTACACAAATGAAGTTCCACACTCACATCTAACCAGCTATCGCATAAGTAAAAACTGACAAACTCCGACTTACACATTTAGATTGTTCTCACAACTTATTTGTAAGTCGGATTCAACCTCCTCTGTTCCCATTTTCTTTTTTAATGTAGATTGAAAAAAGGTTGATTTTATTCAAACTTATTGTAGTTTAGACAAAATTAAAATTAATAAAATTATGAGCACAAATGTCACTATATATTTACTATCAATAAAAAGAAATAAATCATTAATATTGATGCTTATTCTATTTAGGTCTTAAGGGTATAAAAAAACTCAATTTACTTCATTTCGGCAATATTTCGCCTCCTTTGAGGCATCTTCAGGCCTTTAACAACTCCTCTTAAAACATAACTCTATTTTATTTTTCTTCGTAATATCATTCATCTCAAGGCAATCCACCAGTGCTTCTATAATTCTATACATTGTCATTATTCATTAACAATATTTATTAAGAGGAATTTTTAAAGGCCTGAAGATGCCTCAAAGGAGGCGGAATATTGCCGAAATGAAGTAAATTGAGTTTTTATTACACCCTAAAGACCTAAATAGAATAAGCATATTATAAAAACAAATGGTAAAATACTACAAATATGATTAATATTGATAGATATATATTTTTTCTTAAATAAAAATATTTTGTATCTAGGTTTGCCTGTATACCTATAAATATTTTTATACGATTTGATATGAAGGACTTATAAAAAAAGCTTGGGTCAAAGAACTTATGTGAAGAAATTAAACTTGCCATGCAATGCATTATGCAAAGAGATAAAAGACAATAATAAACCAATAATTACTAAGTGGGTAAAGGACCTTGGCCTCACAAAATTCCATAAATAATTAATTATTTTTATTGATTTTACTGCTATATTTACAGAAACAAGCGTCCGTATTTCTAAATAACTTTTCTCTATCAGTTTGCTAGCAATTCTTACTTATGTGTGATACAACATGCATTTTATCTTCGCACACCTCTACTTTTTTGGTAGTCGTTATTAAGTTAGTCTTACAATATTATAAAAAAAAGAAAGAGAGAGAGAGAGATCTATTAGGTTGTCAACAATATATTTTACAACAATTTAAATATTAATGACAATATCTTTAACTGTTCTTAGGATTAAGCGAAGCATATTATTCCTCTTGTAGAAAAATATGGAAGAGGCGCATTTAAAGATAAAACTAGAAATTGCATAACATTTCTGACTTTATAACACTTATTTCTCTTAAATTTTATTTGGTTTTTAGTTAGGAACCACTACTTAGGAAATCACTAACCAGGTCGACCGAGAAGTAACTGATGTGTCCAGAAAGATCAATGTAACAACTCACTGAGTTCATAAACCTTCGGTTTTTCAGCGGTTGGAACCACTTCAATTGAGTACAGACCTCGGTTAGTTTGATAAATTAACCATAACTTTAATTTCATGGCACTTAATTTAAAAGTTGATAACAGTTTACTTCACTTTTGTTGCATTATTTGCTACTACTCAAAAACATATAACGATAAAAGCTTCATACACAAACCAAACCTAGATTATATTTATAACCAGGACCACCACATCTTTCTTTAGGACCCCTAGGCAAAAAGAATTATTTAAAGCAGTCGGAACACTTTTAAAGCCACCATGACACTAACTATAACAAACTGCCGGTCAACCTGGTTAGTTATTCTGAACGCACTTTTTACTTAGAGTAAATTTAATGTTAAAATTATAATTAAAATTTTATTAGAAGGCTTTAAGTAGTAGAAACAAACATTAACTTCCAAATCCTTAAAAATTTGGTCTTCACCAGAAAACCTAGATTGTTATTTGTTATAATGAGTTCTAGGCTGTAACTGTCAATAAAAAAAAATTTAACAACCATTTCAAAGAAAGATCTAAGCCAGAACATGGACTTGACGAAGAAGCATGGCTAATCTTGTAATTAGAAATAAAAGGGCATGGGATCAATAAATTAAACAAATTTGGTAATAAAAGTTTTATTTACAACCAACAATAATTTACAGAAAGTGTAATATGAACCTTGGAAATCATCTTGAGAAATAACAATTGTATTTTAACCTAATAAATTATAAACTATTTTGAAAGTAGACCCAGTTTCAAACCTGCTAAGGTTATAATAAATAACCTTAAGCAAAGTTAGTAATCATCAAAATTATATACATAAGCAAAATTAATTTGAAAGAGTCCTAATGGTTTTTGTTTTTTTTAGTATTTTTTAAATTGGAGCAACTAATTTAACTAATTTTAACCAACGATAAGTGTGCTCTCATCCATGAATTCGTATGGAGGCACCTCAAGGTTGAGTGGAGCAGGTCCTTTCCTGATCCTTCCGGAGTTGTCGTAATGGGATCCATGGCAAGGGCAATAATATCCACCGTAGTCACCTAAAAATAAACAGGAATAAGATTTGAAAGGAGCAATTGCATTATAACAGTCAAGATGAGTGTTAACTCTGACAGCTCAGGTTGGCCAACCTATTTGAGGAAAAAAATAAAGCCACTACACAGTTATCCTGAGGGCATCACTCAGTTAGTGTAGTTAGTCTGACCTACTAGATGCCCAAAATCTCAAGCTTTAATTGACTTCCTTCGCCATTTTTTTCTATTTTCCCACGCTGTCAGAGTTAACGCGCATGTTGACCCAACTAAAAAAATAAAGAATAAAAAAATGGTTTTCTAAAAAATGGCTATCTGGTTCTATGGGAAAGGATACAGCAGAATCTAAATAAATATGAATATGAGAAAGTTACTCTGGGTCGACTATGACTATTTTTCCCCTTAGAAACTTAGGTACATCCCTAGGGGATCAGAAACTACTACTGGGCCATTAAAATAACTTAAAATTATAAACACATTCCAAAGCTGCTGAACACATAATATAATGTGAACATGTGTACCAACAATTTCATAATGATTTAAAAAAAAAGAGTACAAAACTAACTAAAAGATCATTTGAATTCACTTAATAAGAAAGTTCAGATGAATGATATTAAAATAAATAAAATTACTATGTAAGAGACAGACTATTAAATCTATCCGGTCGAGAATTTGGTTCTGAATTTGTTCTGTGTTTATACTACTGCAATCCTCTAAGCACTGAGAAATTCATTCCTGAATCCTCGGTTCAATTCAAAGTAGCAGGGTTAATTTTTATCTGTCATTATCACCGTTTCATTATTAAGTTTTCATTTGTTATTTTCACACATATAATTATAATATTTTTATACCTATATATATGTATATAATTACCAGCATTAGCAATAGGGACACATCCGAGATGTGTGCACACTCCAATAAGTATCAACCATTCAGGCTTTTGGACTCTTTCTTCGTCTTTCTGAGGATCCCTCAGCTCGGTCAATGGGACACCCCTTTCTTTAGATATTTCTTCTGAAGTCCTGTTACAAAAAAAAAAAAAAAAAAAAAAAAAAAAAAAAAAAAAAAAAAAATACAATATAAAGGAATTAATGGAGAAAAGGTTAATAAATCATAAGTATATTTTGTATTATTGGGATATTTTGACCTCTTAGTATGTGCCTGAGGTGAGATAATTAAAAACAATAGGTGATGTTGCTAATGGCAGTTTTGGCTGGAGAATTAATTCCCTTACATCCGTGAATATGTTACTCTTTAGGTCTTTAGTAAGTCATCAAATACCTTCCAAAGTATGAGGAAAGAAAAAGCATCAGAAACCACCATAACTATTTATCAGAATAATGTCAAATTCTGAGTAATAAGTCTAATTGATTTCTCTAAGTATTCTTTACTGAAAATAGATTAAACTGTAAGGAATAAAACAAACTCTCTTGCCACATAAATTAAAAAACTTCAATGCCAAAGCAGCTTTCAGCCTTCAGAAGGTCAACATCACCTACTTCATTTTGGAGATGGACAAGAGACTCACGTCTCACTAAATTTTTTTGTCTTCTGCAGTAGGCATTGATGATGGCTTTTTGAAGGCTGAAAGCTGCTTTGGCATTAAGCTTTTTTCATTTACATGGAGACAGTTGTGTTATTCCTTTAAGATTACCTCCGTAGGCGCTTCCATATCTAGCAGATTAAACTAGGTTTTTCTGAGTTAAAATGGTAATAGCGAGATTGATTCCAAATCGTTACAATCTCATGATTCAAAAAATTTAAAAAACATTATTTATAGTCAAGACACATTTAAAAAAGTTCAGGCAACAGCCTAAAGATTTATGATTTATATTTTTTTTGGTCAAACTGATTGATTCAATTCTATATCTAAAGCTTAACTACCTGTGTCTAATAAAGAGTGGCTTTCCTCTCCACTTGAAGGTAAAACTCTTTCCTTCAGGAATATCAGCAAGTTTGATTTCGATTTTAGCTAAGGCCAATACATCAGCGGAAGCACTCATTGACTGGACAAATTGGGTCACAACTGTTTTGGCTCCATAGGCACCAGCAACAGCTCCAGCTAGAATAAAAAATAAAAAAATACATACAATTATGACTACAATATATTTTTATAAATAATTATTTTTTAAATGATTTAGTCAGATATTAATGATATCTGTATATGCTTGAAATCAAATTATACAATATAAAAATAAATGTACAGTCAAAATGTAAGGTCACTTTTATTTTCCTTTTAAAATTGGATTTAACTTTTGCGAATCCATATTCTCAAAAGTCTATATCAATCTAATTACTGATATAGATATTTTGTAATATGCATTGACAACACATAATATGAAATAGATCCAGGACATACATAATTTGCGCAGTATATTTACTTATAAATTATAAATTTTAACTTACACCCAACAACTAAATATGAGAATGTTTTTCTATCTTCTTCGGATTGCCTGGAGTCAGCGGTAGGATCCTGAACAGCCTTACGCCTGTAAGCGGAGAAATCTGGTACTTGAACATCCGTATGAGCGAAACGGACTTGAGTGCTCACTATAACAAAACAAAAACTATTCAGATGAGAAAAAAATTATAAAAATAATCCCCATTACATTAAAAAATTGTTTATTTAATGGACATTGATTAAATATGCTTCATTGGTTTGACATAATTACTGCACTGGACTCCATCCAAATTCAATGAGGAACGCCACACACACACTAACTAAAAACTATTATTTTCTTTAAAAAATATATAAAATAAATTATACTCATGTCATTATACTTTGTAAATCTAACAGCTCAGATTTTCCAACCTATGTGAGGGAAAAAATAAAACCACTATCTGGTTATCTTAATCCAGTGATATTTTTGTTTGCCTAGTAGGCCCGACCTACTATCCGCCAAAATCTCGAGCTCTGGTTGGCTACCCCTCCCGTTTTTTTTAATTTTCCAAAGTATAATGGCATGAGCATAATAAACTTGTAAATCCCCAACTAGTTTAATTATACGTTTTGGCTGTTAACTACAATAACATAAAATTATATTATGTTAAAAAAAAAAAATAAATAAATATTAAAAAGTAAACTTTTTGACAGAACCAGTCTATCACCTGATAGAGTACTAATTTTGACTTAAAAGTATTGAGTAAATTGCTTGTGAGCTGTGTTCCACCTAGATTTGGTGATGGTCAAGCTAGTTTTCTTTATGCCAAAACAAGATTTATATAAATTTATTTTTTAAATAAACAACAAAAAAAAAATCCTGCACATAAAAGTTTTAATTGCTAGACCGGTCCTCATATCACCCCCACCTTTAGAAAGTACTAATACGACATCCTAAACTCAGCAGTGAGGAGGAATTTAATTGCTGAACTTTTAACAAACTTTGAGAATCAGTAATAGTCTCTTACATCAAACCAGATATTGTAGCTCTCTGTACTCATGGTCAGGATGATACAATTAATAAAGTGAGTTAAAATTTTCTAATAATTGCATTAATAAAGTTTTCCAATGAAAAGTCGGGTTTTGGAACCTTAACATATTGAGCTATGAAGTCATCTTAAGCCTAGTAAACACTAGATTTTGATGTTTGGATTCATTGTCGTTAGGTTGAGTCCTCGGTGAGTCTGCTTACTTGAGTCTCACTTACTTCCTGACTGAGTCTGTGACAATGAATCTTGAGCCTATTACACACTTAAAGTCTTTCTTCGGGTTCATTCAGTCAGATAATCAATAAAAAATTCAAACTTATGACAATGAATGCGACACCAAAAATCCTAGTGTGTACAAGATTCATTGTTGCAGACTCAGTTAGACTCAACCCTGCGACAATGAATACAAACAAAGAATCCCAATGTGTACATGATTCACTGTCGCAGACTCAGTCGGACTCAACCCTGCGACAGTGAAACCAAGTGTGTACTAGTAGGTATTAGAGTGCATTCACAACAATTTTAAGGCTTATTAAATTAGACTAGTTCTCATCCCAAATGCTTCTTCAAATCTTAGCTATCCATTGTTTCTTTAATCAAGTCAAAACAATTGTTAAGGTGAGCTAAAGAGCTGATTTTTATAAAATTCCTTCACTAGACTAGATTGAAATATGTTATAACATTAACTAAACATACAAAAATAATGGAGTAACATTTAACTTGGATAGAAATGTTCCATAACTAAGGAAGCTAACGTTATTAACTGGGGGGAAAAGAACGTTATTTTCCGACCACTTTGTATAAAGTATTTCTAAGATCAAGAAAACGTAGAGAGGGAGGTTGATTACATATTGACATTAGAGTTTCCGCACAGGTTATTCAGGGTCTTTTCAGTTGAGGGTAAAAAAGAAGAACCCTCTTTGACAAAGTAGATTTCCTGTGTTATGGTACAAATGCATAATAAATATCTATAAATAAATCTTCAGCGCAATTTATCAAATGAGTTAAACCTGATAATGTACATATCAATTGAAACTTTTCGAGAGGAGATAAAAAAGTAAAATAACGATTTAACAATTACGAACAGGTATAAAAAGATTATGACATCAAATTGAACCTAAGATTACTTATTTAACTTCCTTAATGAAAATTACTTTTGACTAATAGATAAAAGAAAATTATCACACAGATAAGTGTGCAGGTGAGATCCCTGCCATACTTACAAAAGATTATTACTATTACAGTAGATAAATGTTTATGTAAATTGAACCATCAATAAGGAGAAAAACTATTATAAGGTAGGAAAAAACTTACCTCCAGGGCCTGATTTAACCCTAACATCGGATTTTGGAGAAAAACCCCTGATAGAGGTGTTCGAAGAGGCATCGCCTTTCGAGTAAACTATGGGGGCCGCTGATAAAACAGAAGCTTGGGAAGTAGCAAAAACTTGACTAGTACCCTTAAGAAAAGAGTTTAAATTTAAAGATTTGGATAAAAAGCTCATTTTGAGAGGAATTTTACTGATTCAAGTACTAAATAAAGAAATGTCAATGTGCAAATTAACAGCTGACAAAAAAAAGACTTTGAAAGAGCGTTGCCATTTTTCGCCGCTAGGGTCGCGAATGAAGAGCTATAAATAGTCACTATTTTTATATTACAATTTATTTATTGTATCCTTTATACAAATTATAGTCAATCCGTAATTTTTAATAATTAAGTTTATGATTTTTAGTGAGTTTATCTTAATAGTTTGTGAAAATTTTGCAAAGCGAATTTTTGCATTTTTCTTGCGGAGTATTTAGCACTGTTTCCTTCGTCAGTACAACAAAATTTACTTTTATGCACGGGTTAAGAATATTTTAATTTTTAAGATTTAAGTAAAAGGATTAAGATAAGGTATAGTTTCGAGTGTTATTTATGATCTTTATTAGTGAAAATTTGTGTTTTTAGCGTCAATTAAGTTTAATTATCGTAAACCTGAGTTGGAAAGTGAGTTCACACTACGTCGATGTGCATCAATGGTGCCAAGATGGTTGCATGCGAATATTTTTCGCGTAGGCCTACTGACAACCTTGAACGGAATATGTAACTTAATTACGCCTATTCTACACAATAAAATGTAATTATTATTGTTTATTTCTCATTTTATTCGATGTTTAGTGTATTACCCTGATATATATGTCTTCTTACAAACTATTTGAGTTGTTTACGCATTGGTGGGGTCCACACCTGTGCAGGCTGCATATCCGAGTTACAGTTATTCGTTGTACATTTTTACTTTCCTACCCTCTACTACAATCCATTCCGTTCCCTTTTTTCTTTATTTGTATCTTTAATTATGCGTTTTTACTCTTAAAATATCTATGTAGGTCGGATTATTTTGCTATAAGGTCACAATGAGAAGTGCATTATGTTCTCAAGGTGAAATATGTAATGAATGGAATGCCCTACTAATTTTACTAGCTCTACGCGCGCTCGAATTTACTCCCCCCTAGTTTTATCTAGGAATTTTTATCTAGGTTACATTCTATTGAAGTATAGTTTATTTAAAAATATTGTGCATCTGTAATTCCGAAGTCTCGATAATAATCTATTGATCCGTTTTTTGTCACCCATAAAATATAATTTGTTTGTGTTCTTATCCCCCTTCCTTTTTTTTTTTGTTCGCCCATACTTCATTTTTCTTTATTCGTTTTAGAATTTACTTATGCCATTAATTTCTACAGTTGTATTATCAAATAGTTAGATTTAAAATCTCCCAAATAACAAAAGCTTAACTTATAATATCAGTTGACGTAATATTGTAAATTGTAGATACTGTTACAAACATAACTGTATAAATTACAAATGCAATTAATGTTGGAAGTTACCCGTACTTTCAATTGTTATTTTTGTCATTTCAGCTTTATTTACTTTATAATTACATAGTTAATCAGTAGCCTTTATCAATATATTACTGTGTTTTGTGTTACTCTTGCGAAATGTTTGTGATCCCTATCTACCGAAAAGTAATGCCCCTACTTATAAGTTGAATACATCCCTTAAAGAATATAAATTGATTGTTTTCAGATAAATCTAAGGGTATTCCCCAAGCCTGAATTATTATTTATAATAGTTCCACATGCTTGTATAGTTGTAACTCTCCTATCAATAGATCTTTTAACAATATATTATATTTAAATTATATTTTGGCTTTTATAAGGCCTTATGAAGCTACACAATTCTCTTTATTTATTAATTTCAAATTGAATGCCTTACAAATTGATCAGAAAGAGTGTAGTGTTTGAATTTGTTAATAATTATATCATTAGTGACCCACTTCCCTTTAAGTTTGGTTATTTAAGATAATTTTTTTAAGATATTCGTATAAAATATAATAAGTAATGTATTCCTTTGTCCTGAAGTTAATTGAACCATTAAAAAGTTTGAGCTATTAATTTTGTACTAAAGGTTTTTGTTAGGTTAACCTTAAAATGTAAAAAGTTTCTATATAACCTACTTTTCTCTAGTAACACCTGTTTTTAAGTGCATATTACCTAACTTCTAAATAGTTCATTATTATATTGAAACTTTAATGTCCCACGTATAGAGTATCGTTTTCCTATTCTTTTACAGCATTTTGCATTCATAATGGTTACTTAGTGATGACTCTTGGTCTTATAGTATATGAGGCAATATGAACGATTTCTTTATTGCAAAAGCTAATACACAAAATAGTATTTAAATTGATAACTTATTAATGTAACCCTTTGGCAATATCTGTTTTAATTGATAATTGATTGTCAATAAGAAATCATGAACTTTCCCTTCCTCTCTCCCCTTTCTCTTTTCAGTGTATTGTCAAAATGTCTTGGCATTTTCACGTTTTAAAGATAATTGTTGTTTAATGAAACCAGTTAAAAGGATAGGATATAAACTGAAAACATGTTAGATGCCCTCCATTTTGCCTGATAATTCTGAATTACGCATGTAGAGTAAAAATCTTCAAACAAATGGTCTGGAAGTAAATTATTCTTGAATTATATGTTTATTTAGTGATTTTTAATCCAAGTTTATGTGGGACTGCTGCCATTGGATGGTTTAATGTTGAGCTAATACATGGTTATTTCTAGTTCAAGTTAATGTTGGCTACAAAAGCAATTTCCTATTTGTGCTTATTAATTAGTGTGGCACATAGCATCCCCAGGGGGGGGGGGGGGTTGGCATAATTTAAACTAAATTGAGGAGGGAGGGGGCACATAATTGGTGATAACTAATTATAACTTATTAAAAACTGAAAAATTTCAAATGAAACTTTCGATTATTTAAATAGATTATTTTAAAATTTAAAATACGTTGAGTCATAGCATTAACTTAAGATTTACAGAAAATTTGTATTTTTTAGTTGGCACCCAAGGATTGTTAAGCAATTTAAATTTTCTGTTATCATCGATGTCTATTATCATTAGCGATTTACTTACTGCCATACCAATATCTATTGATGTCCTGAAGGTTGAGGGATGATGACTCTGGCATAACCGACTTATGGGGTGACTCTTCCGTTGCACAATTTTGTTCACTTTTTTTGTACTTATCCTAAAGGTGGGATTCCTATGCTGCGGCTGACTCTGGGTCGCTCTGGTCGTGCAGCTGTACCGGTTCGAGAGCAGTGTAGACGCAGACGCAAAGAAGAACGGGTCGTAAATAATATGTACTTAAACACCCACTTTATAATTGTCCGATTGACTTCGGTTTTTTTTTAAACTATTCCTTTTTACAATTTTTAATCTGTCACCATTTCGTTAAATTAAATACATAGTTTTTTTTAAATACATATTAAATGTGTAATCCCCCATCCTTAAAAAACACTTGGTTCCCAATATTTCCCATATATACGTAAGTGGATATTTATATATATATATTTTTTAAAAAAACTATTTATTTTACCGAAATAGTGCCAGGTTAAAAGTTGTTAAATTATAGAAAGGAGCAGTTTAAAAAAAAAAATGGAAGCTCATCGGACAATAATTATAAATAGGTGGGTGTTCAAGTGCATATTTACCGTTTATTAATCAAATCAGTTATGTCAGATAAAGCACTGTTTACAGTAGAGGAACATGAAAAGTTGGTGGATATTGTTTCAAAATTTCCTGTTATTTATTTTTTTCTTTAACGAGATCGAGAATGTAGCTGAACTGCGTTGTTTTGCCTGCAATATTCCCGAAATTTTTTCTCATCCTTCAACAAGTGCCGATTGATAAGTGTCTCAAAACAACATTCCTCAATTATTGATTTGAAAATAAGGTGTGCAGCAGCATTACCCTGACTAATTAGTTCCAGTAAAATGTCTTAGTCTTCAATCTCTTTTAAGTTCAAATAGAAGAGAAAATGGCGGACACTCATTATTGTCACCCTCTCACTAGCGACGCCGCAGATCAACTGGACGTTGCATAGGAAACCCTCTAACCTGCGTCAGCCACACTGCGTCTGACACATACATAGGAAACCCTCTAACCTGCGTCAGACGCAGCATAGGAGTCCCACCTTAAGGTTTCGACTTTTTAGAGAAAAAATTTAACTAAGTATTTTGTCTTTTGCTCATGATTTCTATCGAAATTTAATAAATATATAAGAATAAATTGTATGCACTGTTTAAAAAGTAAAAATTAGATTTGATGCTCTATTTAAAAGTAAAAAAATGAGGTAAAGTTGAGTAAATATGGCACAACTAAGTTAATGGAGCCAAAAACAATTTTACAAACTCAGTTTGACACGATTCGCGAGAGAGCTAGGACCTGACTAAAGAATAAAAAAAGGCCGGGTATAGAGGAAAGCGAAGGAGAAGTCTCCTTATCTAGCTAAAATTCTTAGTTTATAATGTCTAGAAGTATAAGGGTGGGTAAAACCCCTACTACCACCGTGGTTGTTTTTTTGATAAACATGGTTTGAATAGCGCTTCTGAAACTACAGATTAGACCAGGTGATAACTCTTTGTGATGTGCTGACTGCCGACTTGTTGGCTTTATTAAAAACTGAAAAATTAGCTGCCTTTATCTTCCTATTTACACTTCAATAAGTTGGCACTTCAAATAAGTTAAATGTTTATAATATTAATGTTGAAAAATATTTATTTGAAATAAAATATAAATGTATTATTTTCCAAATCATTCAACACAATTTTAAGCATGTACTCATTTTTATTTTATTTGCAATTTTTTGGCCCGACATATCTAATGGGGGGGGGGGGGGGGGTCAAGCCCAATAGCCCCCCATTTCTACGCCACTGGAATAGTTTTGATATGTTGGTTCGCATAAATGTTGAACAGACATGGGACCATGCTATCTAAAATGAGATTTATATCTTGGAATTTTTTAATTCGGAGACAAATTTTTTGTTCTTCTGAACGATTACTGTTTCCATTACCTTCGGCAATTATTGTTCCAATATAAACATTTTTAAACTAAATATTTTTTTGTAATAGTTCTATTACTTTTAACCTAATACTAGCAAACTTCGACTTATTCGTATGCATGCTGGATTTACCCCCTCTCTTGCCATTTTCTTTTATAATATAAGCTATAAATAACAGTTTATGCTAATTTCATTCTAAAATTTTGTAATTATCCAAATAAACGAATGATATTAATATTTTAAAAAAATGATTTCCTAAGTCCAAGATGGTAAGTTGAGATTTGTCTATATATCAACATTTATGTAATATGGGAAGTTTCTTGAAACCTTTAAAAACAATCTTTTTTATAACTTATTTAAAGAACTTATCTATATTATTAATATCAGCTTACAGCTGTTTTTGTACCAGAAATTAAATTTTATATGATCTTTCTAAGATCATAAGATCATCATCTAAGATCTTTCTAACAAAACACCAGTAGCAAAACAGATTTCACTTGTTTTTACCTACTTTTTTTTTAATCCACCGATGTGTTGATGTAATTTCATATTTAGATTAACAGTTATTATAATCTGTTAACTTTAAAATTGATTAGAAAGTCTTATTTATTTATTTATTTTTAGCATTATAACAATGTTTAGCTTAGTTTTTGTCTATTACCCTACTTGGTTCAGTAGCTGTTACCTATTACCAACAACAGTTGTAACATTATTTATGATAACTGCATGGTATAATAACACATTAAAAAAAATGTTTCTCAATACAATTGTAACATTTACCATTTTGTAACAAATATGTTACAAGAGACTTTATATTTTTGTAATTTCTTTATTTAATATTTTAAATAGCTATACTCACATTTTTTAGGGGGGGGGGGGTGGAATAATGTTTACACCCTGAATTTGTATATTGGTTTTGATTTCGGAAAATTGGCAACCCTAATTTCATGTAACTTAAATCTCAGTGTAAAATCTTTTTATCTAATAATTTCTTAGACAAAGTAACACCCTTTGCCACTTATTTAGAATAATAAAATTATGTTATAAAAAAATGTATACTAATTTTTTGCTGCAGATTTAAATTTACAATTTTTCAGCTTGGCAGTTAACTATATGGTGGGCCAACCTATCAATAAAGTTAAGCAGCATTGCTAGAGATGTAAATGAAAAAAAAGGTTTAGTTTTTTTAAAAAAAAGCCTATCCCCTTGTTTTTTTTTCACATTTCACATTTTTTTCAGATGCATTTTTTTAAACTAATTTTTACTATATTAAGAGCTTAACTATTGAGAATGGTTATTTAACTCTGATATAAGAAACAAAATTCCTTAAAGTACGGTTACACAACTTGCACAATATCTTGGAAATGATATTGTCCTCGGATATTGGCTTTGGTTAATAGGAATTAAATTATTTAAATGGCTAGAAAATCTAATCAGTTCATCCTCCACCGATGGCCAGGGTTAAAATAACTTTTATTTAAAAAAGAAAAAAAAAATCATAATAATTTGAAGTCCAGTTTGTTTAATGAGTTCAAATAGAATTACTTAGTATGATTTATTATATAATACGAGTATATATAATCTTATTATCAAATAAAATATTGTAAACAAGTATATATTATTGATTGATAATTCAAATTTAAAAAGTTGGCATAAAAAAAATCAGTTAATTTATTATGTTAGTGGTGGAGATTATTATGACAAGTATTTATTTATTTTTTCATCAAAAATATTTATGTTATAATGTTAAAAAAAAATCTATAGGACATAATATCTACATTGTATTTTTAAAGTAAAATATTAATGAAAGGTAATTGGAAGATGAGCAACTGCCTTCTATGTTAAAAACATACCTTCTTTAGCATCGGTGAAAAAAAAAATAAAACATGAAAAAAACAAATTTTATATTAGAACAGAAAGTCACAATAAAAACCAGTATTTTTACATCTCTAGTGACAGCTAATTTGGGTTGAATTCCTGGACCGGACTCTCCTACTCGGTGTTCACCCAGTATAGCTATATAAATGTGTAGCTGCTTGTGTGAAGTGGCGACTAACTGGTTGTGAATGCCAATTATAAGGTTTATGCAGCAGATGTAGCAACACACTAACCCCGTATCATCCATTATGTAAATAATTATGTATAAGTCCTTTGGCAGGCCTAGCTAGGCCTACAGATTAGTTAGTTAACTATATCAGTAGCCATAGAAACTTGTTATTCTAGTTTAAAATTTTATCTTGATAAAACTTTTAATGTCATTAAATTTTTCATAAAAATACGACTACCTTGTTATGCCTATCTGGCCTATAATTTAATCAATAAGAACAATTGTATTATGAAATATTTTCATGCTTATAATAGTTTTGAGATTAAAAAATTATTTCATCCACTTAGATATAAGAATGATTGAATTATTGATTTCTCTGTTGGGAAAAATTGACAAATTTTAACCAAAAATATGAATAACATTTTGAGTTTTTTTCTGACAACAATTCTTATCAAAAAAGGAAAAAATAAATGTGTTATTTTATTTTTAATATTTATTTGTAACAGTAATATGTTTAAAGATTTGTTTAATTCATTCTTTAATATTTTCCCTTTAAACAATTTAACAGTTAAGAAATGTTGTTGACAGTAGTTTTAGTATTTATCTATGACTTATTTTCCAGGGTAATTTACAATTGACAGTTCTGTCCCCACTATTGATTTTAGTTAGAAAGGATACTGTTACCTCCAATTAGCTGCTAAATAAGTAATGCTTACACTACGTTCTTCTAAAAAAAAGAAATATTGATAGGGTTCATACCGATATCTGTAGTATGTCTTTCCTATTATTCGCCGTTACCTCTTTAAGTTAATAAAAAATATGGAAAAACTGATATTTGTGCATAAATAAATAATATGAATGTGCTTAAATATTTATATAAAAAAGGTTGTGTTTATTCCAGCCTGTAATATAGTTTTTATTTCTATGTAGTCCTTTTATTATTTACTTATTCTTAATAATGTACTATAATATGTTCAATTGGTAATTTAGTTTTTCTTTATTATTATTTTATGTATTTATTATTTTAAGAATCAGTATATTTCTGTACTTTTTAAAATGCCAGCCTACAACAATATTTATCACCCATGTGATTTTTGTTTATTTACATTTAAATATGTCCCGAATTTGAACACAATTTTCAATTTTTGATACAACTTTTAATGTTATTAAATTTTTTATCAAAATACAACTGCCTTGTTATGCCAAACTGGCCTATAATTTAATCAAGAAGAACAATTGTATGATGAAATATTTTCATGCTTATGAAAATATTTCAATATCTCTAGTTCGATATTCATATCAATATCTCTAGTTTACTTATTTTACTATTTTTAATTATATAGTTATTAATCATTTAAACCCATTCAAATATTACATGTGTTTATTTTTTAAGTAATGCAAACTATTGAGGTACTGATGTTCAAGTGGGTGACTAAGGTGTTTCTTGGGGAATATTACATAATACTCAAAGGATCAGAAAAGAACAGCTGTTTGTTTTTTTACTTGTCAAAGAATTGAAACTTTTTGTTATTCAAAATGATTCAGGAAGAGATATTATAATGACGCCTATTAACTTAGCAGCTGTGCCTGGCTAGCCCTGTGACTTCTACCTCTTACAGCCAAGAAATTGAAAAAAAAATATTAGCTAATACTTTCTTGCAGAAAATAAAATTTTCATACCTTTATTCCCCCATTTATTTTTTTGCTTCCTAAGGTCCTTTTTTAAACTTGTAACTTTTGATAGTTATATAACTCGATTTGAAGATGACAAATTAACTTAGAAAGATTTTTTTTGTTCCAGCTTTAATTTATGCTTCTATAAACTTAGTAGTATTGAATAAATAAGACTCGTGGTTTAGCTAACTAACTCTATTACAACATTTTTTATAAATACACATTTCCCCCAATTTTTTGGTCATCATAAGTGAACTTTAAACCAGTAATTGTCAGTTCAATAGTGATGAGTTTACCAAGGCATTTGATATTGTTGTTTCTCAATAAAAGTTTTATTATCTTCACTACGACTGAGTTTCATTAAAAACCCTATAAATACTTGCAATATTAAAGGAGGTTTTTTCACAACTGCTTCTATCATTCATAATAAAAAAAGAAAAAAATACAGATAAGAGGATATTTGTCATGAAGCAAGCTAAGTGTTAATGTGTGTCTGAGCTTTATTGTTTTTAAGGCACAATCTTGAAGTTTGAGAATAATAAAGTGTTAGTGTGAATGTCACTAAAGCTTTGCCTTTTTTTAATGATCTTATTGGTGGTTATAGATAAGGACAGGAGTTTGCAGATTGGAAATGGATCCACAGCAGCAGTTCTGTCTCAAATGGAACAGCTTCGGGAACAACCTGGTGTCAACTTTCGACAGCCTATTCAAATCTGAAAGTCTTACTGATGTCACTCTCTTCTGTGAAGGTGAAATATATAAAACGATAGTTTTTTTTTTTAAGTAGCTATTTGATTTAATAATAATAATTTAACGGTTTTCCCCTTTTTGTTTTGTTTTAGGTGTGACATTCAAAGCACACAAAGTGATATTGGCTGCATGTAGTAAACACTTTCAGGATTTGTTTGAGGCTGCACCACACTGCCCCAGTATGATTGTTATACTCGATGGCACATCCTCTAGTAACATGTCGGCACTCCTTGAATTCATGTATAAAGGAGAGGTTCATGTCTCACATGAAAGTCTCTCCAGCTTCTTGAAGGCTGCCGAGTGCCTTCAGGTATGTCTCACTTATTACATTAAGCTAATTTTTTGTTTTAATTAGTGCTAATAATTAGAGCTGAATGTTCATAATTTTGGTACATAGTCTAGTCTATAAAGCAGTCTCTGTCTAACCTTTTAAAATGGACACAACTAAAAATAGTAGAACTAAACTAACTTTTAATTTGTTGATAGACTGCTTTTAGTCCATTCAAAGAATTAAAGAAGCTTTTATCTTAATAATTTAATATGTTAAATGGAAATATAAACTAGTTCATTTCCATGTTATTAAATTCCTTTTTATTTGTTTATTTTAGTTTGTCTTGTGATGTGGCAAAATGTTGGCTAAGAATAATGTGTCTAGAAAATTGGTTGTCAAGGAAGTTGTAGTGAATAATGTTGACTAGGAAGAATTTGTATATTTGTGATGCCTAATTTATAATATTGTGTTTGGTTTATTGTTATTATAGGTAAAAGGATTGTCCATTGAGCAGGGTCGCATTGCTGAGGCCCATAGCCAGGTATCCCGAAGTGACGAGTCCTCTAGGGTGGAATCACCCAGTGACAGGAATAGCAAGAGTAGTAAGCATAGTACTCCTTCAAGCAAGGAGACAGGAGGTAGTGAGGCAAGTATGGGTAATAGTAGTGGAGAGGTACATCCTGCTTCAACATCAGCGGGATATATAATGTCTCCCTACATGCATCCATACATGCCTGCTGGTTACCCAGAGAGGTGGGTGGATGGTCGGAAGAGACCAAGAGGTAGCCCTGATGCTGGACCTAGGGTCCACAGAGCATCAGTGCTGAGGGACGGGTCTAAACCCGAGAGGGAGGCTTTCTCGCCTCACTCTTCTCCTCAGCCCCAGGTTTATCATTCGCCTCAAGGACCGCCTCCCAATTATGAACCTCTTGATACACCTGTCTCTGCGCCTGCTCCTCCTCCTGTCTCATCTATTCCTTACGATAGAACTGCTGCTGTGGAATCCGATACGCCGCCTGATGTTTGGAGGTCTAACTCCTGTCCTCAAGGTAAATAAACCTTCTCAATTATATTTAAGAATACACTAATTGTATATGTTGTTTATTTATATCTAATAGATCTAGAATTAAAGAAAATCAGGTCATTAAGAAAATCCATCCCAAATTTGAAGAAAATTGGACAATGCATTTTATCCTGAGCCTGTAACAATCACAGACTGATGAAATGTCAAACGGTTGAGTCTAAAGTTGAAACATAAACCTTGCTCCACTCGGTCAATTATTTTATCTTATTACTTTTTAAAGTCACTTATGATGAAAGATGTGTTTACATTTATTTAAAAATAAAATCACATAGCTTCTTACAGACCATTTTTTGCTTCCGAGCTTACTGAAGGTAACGGTAATTGTGATTGTTCTGAAGAGCTAAATATTTTTATGTCTCAGATTTCAAAGAATTCTGGATAGGAATCTGTTTTAGAAATTTTGTCAACATTGTCTGTCCACCAATTTTGCAAATCAACATATCTTAACAACTGCTCGTCGAATTTTAATGAAATTGTTGTTAGGTCACAATTAGCTGCTCATTGGTTTCTCTTCCACATGCCCACAAATAATCATTTATTTACACCTATGTGTTTAAAAGTACTCATCCGATA
This sequence comes from Gerris lacustris, assembly GCA_951217055.1. Lineage (NCBI taxonomy): Eukaryota > Metazoa > Arthropoda > Insecta > Hemiptera > Gerridae > Gerris > Gerris lacustris. The sequence goes on from OX578278.1 coordinate 60,750,144, forward strand.
TTGCAGAAATTTGGATAGTTTGTCGAAAGTCGCCTATGTATTGTCTCATAATAATTTCAACCATCTGTACTGTTTAAATTTTTCTAAATCTATACTTTTATTTGTGTAAAAAATCAAAACAATGTTGACAGATGAGGAAAATTCAATTAATTTGATAATAATAGGTTGCAAAAGCCTAGCATAATTAAATTATGAAGGAAGTTGTGTGCTGCATTAATTGGCAGACTATTAACATTGTTATTCATTTTATTTGTTTAGATCTAAGTGTAAAAGTGGAACCGCCTGGAACCGAGAAAAGCGCCGGTGTGAAATCAGAATGGAATTACAACGAGATGGAATCTAATCATCCAACGGAAATACTGCCATCCAATGTGTGGAACTGCTCTTCAAGCACTAAGATATCTCAGGCTCATAAACAGGCACCCACCGCTACAACTCCTGATGGTATGAACCAAACATTAAACATTTTATCCTTGCTTAATTTAATTTCTAAAATTATTTTATCTTTAACAGCATAGTGATTGGTGATCATTTTTTGGTTAAATTTTATCATAAAATTAAGTGGATAATCCATTTCTTTGTGGGCTGACCTATAACCCTATCAGGGCCACAATCTTACAAGGCATGGACTTGATAATGTAGGAAAATTTTCTTAATGTTTTATTCAAACCCTCCACATAACTAGTAGTAGGATTAGTAATCACCAGAGACGGGACATTTATGACTTTTATTATCCTGTTTTATGACCTCTATTTTAGAAAATCGGCTGTTTTATGACGTTCTACCAAAAAGTATGACGTTTATTTTCCCTGTGAAAATTTAGCCTTTATTAGCGAAAATTTAGCTTTATTTTGGAGGGTAACAGTTCAAAAGAAAGATTTCAATATTTCATAAATACTGAATTATATTTACAATATAATATAATAAAATCAAAAAATAAAATTTGAAAAATTGAATAAGATCAAAATCTTTGAAGACTAAAAATAGGAATTAAATTAACTTGAAATTCAAGAAAAGTGTTCATAGACCACCTACTAGACACCACACAGGCTAAAAGAAGGTTAAAAAAAAAAATGCAAGAGAACAGTGGCGGAATTATTAAAGACATACCATTGGAACAAAGGAAACGACCAAATGACACGAATGCATTAGAAGATAATGAATTGTTTAATAATTCCGACGTAGGGCCTTACCATGTCATCATGGAAAACAAAAATTATAATTCAGGTAAAACTGGTTTATCTCGTTTACACCCGATGACAATGGGAAAATTACTCCATGGCAAGCTAGGATTCATATCAAAAGACATAAATAGGATCATAAAAATAGGAATTGACAAACTAAAAATAACTTTTAACACGCACAATAACGCCAACAAATTATTAACAAGTACGGAACTTCTCAAAGAATACAAAATATACATACCAAAATCATTATTGTATAAAAAAGGTGTTGTTCGCGGAATCGAACAATCTCTGACGGAAACAGAAATTTTAAAAAACATGGAATTTCACAATTTACCAAATATTAAACTAATAAATGTAAAACGAATTACACGAAAAATTATAGAAAATAATGAACCAAAATATATTCCCACTCAATCAATTATAATAACATTCAGAGGCCAAATTTTACCATCACACGCGTATTTACACTTTGTTCGATGTCCTGTCGAACAATTTATTCCTCGAGTAATTCAATGTAACAAATGCTTACGCTACGGACATACCGAGAATATTTGTAAAGGATCAGCCCGCTGTGAAACATGCGGTTTGAACCCGAACACTCATGGTCTAGATCAAAATAACGTAACTAAACCGTGTCCAATAAAAGAAAACCCCATTTGTCTTTATTGTAAACAAGGACATAAAACAACCAATATAAAACAATGTCCAGAATATAAATCTCAACAATGTATTAAAGAAATTATGGTAAAAAATAGTATATCTTACGGTGAAGCAAAAACAAAAATAACAAATTCAAATACTTTTTCAACAGTACTACAATCTCAATGTATACCGACTCCTCCTAAAACTGAATCCCGCAAATTTCAAAATCAAACAATATTATCAACCCCATCCGTAGCCCCTAAACGACAACGGTTAAATCCTGAGCAGCCAAATAAAGAATTCTACTTTCAAAAACTTGTCACCCCAAAACAAACACCAGGGGGACTGATACAGTTTAACCCTTATAAACCGACACAACAAACCTCAAACACTAATGAAATTCTATATAATGATCTAGACAAAAATCTTATCAAACTAATTACTGATATAACTAAAATAATAATAAAAGAACTAAACGCGGAAAAAACAATTCAAATTGACGATACCGTCATAAAAAATATACTTTCGAAAATAAATTTCCCTTAATATGGATCAACTTAGTGACATTCCAAATTCACACTATAGTTATTTGAATGCCCGTGAGTCTAATTTAAGAAATTTTAGAATATTACAGTGGAATATAAGATCGGCAAATAATAAAAAAATTGATCTTGAACACCTCTTATATTCATCCAAAATTGATATAGCCTGTCTTTGTGAGACTTGGTTTAAACAAGGAATAAATATTAACTTTAAAGGCTATAATGTTATAAGATTGGACAGACAAGATGATAGAAGAGGTGGTGGAGTCGCGATATTGGTAAAATTAAACATACACTACACCGTACTTAATAACCTTCCCCATATAGGAACAGATCATATTGGTATACAAATAAAATACAAAAACAAAAATTTAAATATCGTATCAATATATAACCCCCCAATAACTCAAATACAATCTAACAAATGGGATGACCTAATAAAAACCTTAAACCAACCATACCTTATATTAGGGGATTTTAATAGCCACCACACAGCCTGGGGTTGTAGTAACACTGACGTAAAAGGTCAAAATTTATTAAAAGCAATCGATCAAAATAATGCAATAATACTTAATAAAAATAAACCAACACTTATCCCTAAGATAAACCAAAAATCACAATCTGTAATAGACCTCGTTATAGCTTCTAACGACATTGCAGCTGACTTTGAATGGAATGTTTTAAATGAACCTTTCGGATCGAACCATTATCCAATCATAATAGAGACAAATTCCTCCAATGTAGAAAAAATATATAGATACCCAACAAGACGTTGGAATATTAATAATGCAGATTGGACAAAATATCAGGATAATATGGAAACACTAACGCAAAACAGACTAAGAAACCTTACACTACAAACTTACGATGACTTTATAAATGATATAAACACAGCATCTAAAAATTCAATTCCCGAAATTAAAAAAAGAAAAATTACGTCCACTCCTTACCCCAACCTAATACATTGGTGGGATTTAACCTGTGAACAATCAAAATGTGAACGGTACAACGCTTATCAAAATTTTAAAAACCACCCAAATTTAACAAATTATATTAACTTTAAACGCAAACACGCAAAATTTAGACGGTTAATTAAACGTAAACAAAAAAATAGTTGGAAGCAATACTGTGAAAACTTAAATTTTTCAAAAAATACACCATCCCATGTTTGGAAATCTTTTAAAAAACTAAATAAAAGTTCATTGAACGAAATACAAACAACACCGGGAACCTGGGTCGAGGAATTTATGGATAAATTAGCCCCCCCATCAGTAACAAATAAAATCCCACCATCACTAACAAATAACAACACTCATATACTTACCAAACCTTTTACATTATTTGAATTTCAAACGGCTATTAAACATAGCAATACCTCCCCTGGATACGACAATATTCACTATGACATGATATACCATTTACCCCCAATTTCAAAAAACAAACTTTTAGAAATATTCAATAATATTTGGCGAACACAACAAATTCCAGAATCGTGGCAGACATTTATAATAATCCCCATTAAAAAACAGGGAAAAACCGGCGATTTAGCTTCAAATTATCGCCCAATTTCCTTATCATCATGTATGCTGAAAACTTTTGAACGATTAATTAAAAGTAGATTAGAATGGTTTATGGAATCAAATGAAAAACTTTCAAAATCACAAAAAGGATTTAGGAAAAATAAATCAGTTTTAGAAAGCCAAAGTCAGCTTGTAACAGACATACACGACGCATTCACTCAAAAAAAGTCAGTACTTACACTACTCCTAGACATTACAGGAGCTTACGACAATGTTGACCTTTCTATATTACACTATAAACTGACACAGATGGACGTACCACAACAAACAGCAAATTTTATAATCAAACTAATATCAAATAGAATACTACTTTTTCGAGTAAACGGAGAAATAGTAGGACGTAGAGTAACTAGAAAAGGTATCCCACAAGGAGCTATTTTGAGTCCCCTATTATACATAATTCACACCTCGGACATCGAAATGAAAATACCCTTTCCGGTAAAGATACTCCAGTTTGCCGATGACATATTAATATATTCAATCAGTAAAAAAATTGATGACATGGTAAATAATCTCAGTCAAGCATTAAAAACAATAAAAGACTGGACTAGAATTACTGGACTAGAACTATCTCATGAAAAATCAGAATGCTGCATTTTCACTAGAAGAAATAATCTCAACCTAGAAAATAAAATAACTTTTGGAAATATTCAGATAAAAAGAAAAACAGTAATTAGATTTCTTGGTCTCTTCCTCGATCAAAAACTAACATGGAAAGAACATATCAAGATTATTACCTCAAAATGTGAAAAATACCTAAATATAATGAAAATGACCTGCAACAAATCATGGGGAAGTGATCCAAAAACCATGCTCACTCTATACAGGGCTACAATAAGAGCATGTTTAGACTTTGCCTCGCCTTTCTATGGTAACGCTAGACAATACTTACTAACAACACTCGACCGCATTCAATACAGAGCCCTAAAAATATCTATGGGATATTTAAAATCAACACCAATAGTCGTAATCTTAACTGAATGTTGCGAACAACCACTTGACTTACGACGACAACATCTAGCTGACAAACTACTATTAAAATTATACACTCAAAACTCTGACATATACACATCCGTAACAGAACTATCAAATAAAATAAACAGAGGACATAGATACTGGCGACACAAACCTTCACCCTTACTAAACAATAGCTTCAATTCTATATTACCTTACTTAGATCAAACTATATACCAAAACAAATTACTGCCAATTCATCAAATTACTTATGAAAACTTATATCAACAACCGAATATACATATACCCAAACTTAGTTATCCTTACAATGACATAACATTTCAAGACCAACTTACTAAATTGAACCCAAAAATAACCTACATTATATTTACAGACGGATCAAAGCAACAAAACGTATCAGGATATTCATACTATGACCCTCAATTAAAACAAGGCATTGGCTACTCATGCTCTCAACAAGCTAATATATATACATTAGAAAGCTTAGGCATTCTACAAGCACTAGAATACATCAACACATTACAAAATAACTATTACAAATACACGATAGCATGTGACAACCAGGGAGTCCTTAAAAAATTAGATAACATCTCATACACTACACATTTGGATCACATCTTCATGAATATATTAAATAATATAGCAGAAATAAGAAAAAAAAATAAAGAAATAGACTTTATATGGGTCAAATCACATCAAGGAATTAAAGGAAACGAGGAAGCAGACAAACTTGCCAAAAGCCCAACAAAACAATCAGACAAAAAAATACCAACAAGAGATCTAATAGCACTATCCAAAAAGAAGATGTTTGAAAACTGGAACATAAAACTTCAAGAAGAACCAGCAAAAGCAAGAAATTTCAAATCAATTGTCAAAAAAGTTCCAATTAAACCGTGGTTTTGGAAATCAAAACTACCACGTAAGGATATAATCAAAATTAATAGATTGAGAAGTTACCATGCAAGATGCATTCAATACAACTATATGATAGGACTAAGTGATTCGCCTATATGTTACACATGCCCAGATAAAAATGAAAATATGACTCACATCCTATTGGAATGTCCTAAGTATAAATCCGAACGTAACAAATTATTTCAAGAACTCAATATTCAAGAAATTCAAGATGAAAATGAAAAAATTAAGAAAATGCTTTTCTCAAAATTAAAAAATATTACACTTACACTGAAATTCGTAAATGAAATAAATTACTCCCCTTAGCCTAAAATTGTAAAATCTGGAGACCACTCACCAACAGAAATCCCACAAACGAAAAAAAAAAAAATAAATAAATAAAATAAAATAAAATAAAATAAAAAAACTTAGGGAAAACATAGGAAGAACTTAGGAAGGACTCGGGTCCGCCCAACCTAATTGAGGTTTTCTGTGGTTTCCCTCAATTTACCAGGCAAATGCCAGGTTGGTCCACTCTTAAGTCAGTCCACAGACTGCCTATGATACCCGTTTAAATTCCTGCAAACAACCCCAATCAAAATCCAATCAAAATCTTCCTTTTTAAAAATAAAATAAAATAAAAATATATAATCCAAAATTGTCCATATTACCCTTCCCCAAATTTGATTAAAAAGCTCCAATCCCTTACAAAATATCAAAAATTAAAAAAGGCACAAAATAACCCCACTCAAAATAATATCATGGCTCCGGTAAACACAAATAATTTTTTGTTACTTATGCCAATAAAGAACTTGTTTAAAAAAAAAAAAAATAATATAATAAATAATAATAATTAGCAGAATGCTTCAACGTTGTAAAAAATAATCATGTGTTGTCGTGTTGTTCTATATTATCCAGCGTTAAATTGGTTCTTTTGTCCGTCAGTAGAATTTTAAACTTAGAAAAAGACAATTCGACGTCGGCAGATGAGCTGGGAGCTAATTTCATGCATGACACTTCATTTACTTTTCACCCTTCAGGCAATTTCCAAACTTCTTTGCCCTTCAGGGGGGCAGCTATGGCCTGGGCGTGTTCCCACCCATGATTCAAATTTTTATGTTTTTTGACAAAATGGCATGAAAAATTAAAAACTTTCCACACGTGTTGTATAATATTTTTGTAATCTACTCCTCAATACCTTTCAAACCCTTAACTGCCCGAATTATTTTTTTGGGGCATTGTTTGGTTTTTTCCTGGGGATTCTGTCTGTTAAGGTCCCTTAATATGAAAAAAATGTTTTAAAAAAATTGAATAACATTCCTTAACCCAAATTTGGGCTGTTGCCATATGGCAACGCTAGGACATTAGCCCTACAGTTTTTTTTCTCAGTAAATGTTTATTAATTTATTCTACAAAATGAATGTAAAATAAATTTTAGGTTAAAAAAGTACAAATAATACTAACAAAATACTAAATTTATTTAAAAGAATAAAAAAGTAAATTTATTTTTTTTTTCATTATTTGTATTATGTATCATGTTTTTATCTGTAAAATTATGTAATTATTTCTTTATTCTTTGTATTATGCATGTGTTTTTGTTATTACCTTAAAAAATATATTTGTATTATTCAATTTTAATAAAAAAAATGTGGATATTATTATATACATATATTTTTAAAATAATAGTCCAATAATATTTGTTACTAATTATACTTGTTCAACAAAAATAATTATAAAATTTAGACTAATTGAGAAATATTTAGAAAATAATCAATAAAAAAAGAACATTAGGCAAAAATAACATCAAAACTTAGTATATATTATATATGACTAAATAAAATTACGACTTAGAAAAAAACTGTAAGGCTAATGTCCTAGCGTTGCCATTTGGCAACTTTCAAATTAACGCTCAATTTAGGGCAGAAAAATTAAATTTTGTGAAAATGCAATAATTTTATATTTTTAATCACTCTTTATTCTAATAGTTTCATTACCAATAATAAAATTATTTAATTAATTAATTAATTTAAAAAATTAAAATTCTTTCCGTGTCACAAGTTTGGAATAACCCATTAAACCTGTCTTGTCGCATACGTGTTGCACCAAACAAATAAATCTAATGATGAAAAATCAATTTAGTCCTTCTTTTGACATAATATTAACATTTAAAAAGTTCAATATTAACTTGGACCTCTCCAGACAATAATAAAGGGAGGGGGTTTTGATGTTGCCATATGGCAACGCTAGGTTATTAAGGGATATACCTCACTCAAAATTAAAAAAAAAAAATTCCCCGTGGCAGGAATTAGCCACCATCTTGGATTCCCAATTGCTATTCTTATTTTTCTATGGCCCTGCAGAACGCACATTTTGCATATTTTTGGAAACAGCGGAAATATAGTTTTAAGGGGGGGGGGCACTTAATTTTAAATTTTAATGTCTTTTGACAAAATGGCGTTGAAAATTAAACGCTTTCCATAAGTGTTATATAGTTTTGTAATCTACTCTTCAATACCTTTCATTTGATACCACAAATAAAAATTTTAAAAAATAAAATCGCGTGACGTGAGTTATCTGTCATTTTAAATTTGAACAGCTGATTATTTTGAGTTTGCAATATTTTTCCTGAGTGCACGTCAAAACGATCTTTAATATTGGAAATTTCAATGTTTCTATATCTCTTTTGATTCAAAAGTTATTGGAACTATACAGACTGACAGATAGACAGATAAATGCGAACGAAACTATAAGGGTTTCTTTTTTTGGTTTTACCAACGAAACGCAAGTAAAAAAAAAACAAGTAACACGAGTAAGAAATCAAATGAGCAATTTAAACATTTTAATCCCTTACCATGAATATATACAAAATCTTAAGTTGTGGAACAGCTAATCAGGAAACTGCCCAACCCAATGGGTTTACTATTGGCTGATTAGAGAATCTATCTTGACCTTCCTGGATTCTAATTGAAGGATTTGTTCCAAGAAGGAGCCGATCAGGCGCCCTATTTTGGAATTAGGGATGACCCTCGGTGCCTATCTAGTTGCAGGTATGATGCATAAGCGCATTAGTTAAGTCCGAAAGTGATCAGGGAATTAAGAGCCCAGGCCTTTCACTAAGCTGGTGTAAGGGTTTTTTGTTTGAACTAAACTTTTACCTGGAAACGGACCACGAATGTTCAATATAAAAATTGCTATTACAAAAAAAAACAAAAAATTGTTGCTAAACATTTGACAAAAAAAGCCATTCTATGACGTTTATTCGTAAAATGGCTATTTTATGACAAAATCATATGACTATGACGCTTATGACTTTTTCCTGTCTCTGGTAATCAAATCACACACAGCTTGACTTTCAACAGTCCTATTATGTATATATAGAGAGTAGGTAAGTATAAATCTTCAAGTATTGTGATGGCTTACAAAATTTATTTTGAGCACACTCTTTAACTGTCAGTTTATTTTCAATTTTATCAGAAATATAAACAGATATCCTTGGTTTTGACTAGCTTTAACTATATTGAATCAAGAAGTACCGCATATAGGTCAACATTAGGAATCTAAAATATTGAATATAACATAACTGTCATATTCTATTAACATAAGGTTGAAAAGATCTTCATTCAGGTTAAACATTAAATAAAAACAGTGACATAGATTTAGTGTTAGTTTAAGTATTAGTGGAGGACTGCAATTTAGTGTAGTGTGGTCTGTATTTTTTAATTTATACAGTCACGTTGTTTTATTAAATGCCAATTAAATTTCTAAGTGTTTTTGTTATTTTACCATTTAATCTAGTTATCTATTTGTAAATACTGTTAAAGCCCTGTAATTTACTATTTACTATCTTATTGGTTGATTTCCCAAAAAGAAAAGGGTGTGTTACTTTACATTACAATAACAAGGATCAATATCATTGAGTAGTTAACGCACTTACATTTGCCTAAAACATTAAGGTCGTTAATAACACCCACTTGGTTTTAAGTCTGAACTGCAGAAAGGCAAGGCATGTTCATATAAGTGATCTAATGTTGTGTAGATCAGCGAAATAAAAGAAATATTGCTAATAATACTGAGATGGATCCGGCTTATCCTGAGTGGTTTGCTTAAAAAAAAGGGTTTGGACCTGAAACCACGATCTAAATACTGGTGTGTCCGTTAGTTTTAATCCTCAATATGTGTGACAGGTTTTACACTGATGATTACATCAAGTAGATGTTATGTACTTGTTATAGAAGTACATGTACTGAGAAAAAAGGGGTTTCATTTCTAATTGAGAATGTTTTAATTTTTATTAAAAATTGTATATGATTTCAAATATTAATCTTCATCTCAGTTTTAATAGAATTGTGATAGCAACCCCTCACTAATACAAAACAAATAAAAATTGTAGTTAGGATTTTCTGCCCTGCACCTTTTTATGGGATTTGCCTTTGGGCTAGTCAGCTCTCTAGAAATCTAATTAGATTTTACTTCCATTACCAATTCACACAAGACGCAGCTTTATACTCATCCCATTATACTTTGTAAATCTGACAGCTCAGATTGGCCAACCTATGTGAGGGAAAAAATAAAACCACTAGGCGGTTGTATTAAGGTTATCCAGTGATATTTTTGTTTGCCTAGTTGGCCCAACCTTCTACCTGCCAAAATCTCAAGCTATCATTGACTCCTCTCCCGTTTTTTTTTTTTTTTTTTTGTTTATTATTATTATTATTATTATTATTATTTTCCCTTGCTGTCAGAATAACTAAGTATAATGGCATGAGTACAGTTTCATTCTGTTTAAAACTGTACCTTAAGATGTCTATAAATTTATATTAGATACTGGTGTTCCCTTGTTGCATAAGATACTTTATGTGATAAGCAGATATGATGTGTGTTCCAGAATATCTATCAATCTTTTATCCTTAATGTGAGAAAAAAGTACTATTCACAAAATTCTGTGCAATTTTAACTTGGTACCACCAGAATTGTTTGTTTAGAAAAGTGGTACATTAATACCAATAGTACTGGACACAAACTAACTAACTCTGTGCCCTCGGTCTGCCAATGGCTTATACAACTATGGATGACAAGGGGTTAGTGTATCAGCTGTATAAACCTTACAATTGGCATATGCAACCAGTTAGTTGTTACTTCACGTAAGCAGCTGCCTATTTATTATTGCAATGTTGGGTGAACACTGAGCTAGTGTTCACCCTGATACAAGCAAGTGATGCTGCTTAACCTGATTGTTAGGGGAGCCAACCGTTCTCCCCTACAAGCTACCCAGGCCCCCTATCATCTTAAACTACAGCAATCATCAATATTCAATATTTACTAAATTACACTAGGTTACTAATCATCCCTTGTCGAACATTGTGTAAGCCCTTTACCAGGTCTAAGCCCTCTAGGGATTGTACCACAGATAATTATTTATTATAAAATTGCAGTTGTATCAATGTTGGAGCCACACTGCCTAGTATATTACTTGTATTTATAATGTATATGATAATAAAATTTGTTCCAACTTGTTAAATACAGGTAAGAAGCTGCAATGTCCATTCTGTGAGCGCCTCTACGGGTATGAAACGAATCTGCGTGCTCACATAAGACAGCGTCATCAAGGTATTCGTGTCCCATGCCCATTCTGCTCTCGTACTTTCACTCGTAATAATACTGTGAGGCGTCATATAGCACGCGAACACAAGACCGAGTTAAGCCTTAAGGCTTTCCAACCTCCCCAGGTACCTAACCATAACCAGTAGTATAACCTCCTACCTCCGACATGTCGTAACCTCCTCAATTATTAATTAATATCTATTAAAAGATATAAAAAATAATGAGACACAGTGCCAATTACGACTGGCATTATTTTAATTTAATATTTTTTACGTATTAACGCACTGGACATACCTCAACTCAAATACCTCAATTGATCTTTTTTGTTTATTTTTTGTTTTTGGTTTATATTTTATTTTTCTTTTTTAAAAAAAATAATTATTATTAAAGTGAATAAAAAGATAATAGTTAATAATTTAAAGAAATATAATTAAACAGATTTTTCATATAATACAAGTTATAAAATATATATAATTATAACAATTGTTATAAGTCAAAGTTTATAAACAATTTTTTTTTAATCCGTGCATAATTAATAATTACTGATTAGTAGATTTGCTGTGAAGTAAACGTTGGGAGGACAAGGCACTAATAGAGGCTGCATTGTCATTTATTACATTACGGAATGGGTCTGATTACAGTGCCTTGTCTCATATTTATTTTGGGTTTTTTACCTCCCTTATTAGTTAGCACCCAGAGAGAGAGATGAAGAAAAAAAAAAAATGATTTAAACATTTAAAAAAAAAATTATTTTATTATTTTGTTTAGAGGAACTAGTCAGGTTGTTAGTTGAGTCTAACTCAAAACAACACTAGCCTTTTCTTGTGTTATATCTTACGGGTATTTGACTCTGCTTAATTATTGTGTATTATTTAAAAAAATTATAAAAAAAAATAAAAAAAAAACTTTCTTTTACTCAGGAATTTCATAATTTTAATTATTTACCGTTGAATTAAAAAAAAAATATATAAAATATATTTATATTATATTTATATCATTAAGATTATTTTTTTCTTTTTTTTTTCAAAACTTGTTTTTTATGTTATAAAATTAATTATTTGTCCTCATTCCTGTTTTAATGTTTAACTTGTGCCAAAAGGAGTTGGCAGATTTAGTAGAGTTTTTCCTCTTTCGAAGCAATTGATTTCCCCCTGCTGTAAAGCTGTGCATTGTCTCTTAGGTCTGCAAGGGGGCGGACCGGCTGTACTATTAAATCGTGGAGACAATGTACAACCTCCTAGTCAGTTTGTATCAAGATAGTTTTGTTTTTAGATACTTATAAATATCTGCTTTGCCTCGACAGTATTTATTGTGTTTAACAAAAGAAAAAACAAATCTGTGTGAATACTGTACAGATAAGTATGAAATTTGACCCCCTTCCCTCCGTGTTTTATTATTATTATATATTCATTTATTTTCTTTCTTTCTTACTTTTTTATTTTCATTTCTTTTCTACAGATAGATCTGAACATCACTTATTTTTTCATGTTGATTGTTGTCATAATGTATAGATTTATACACATTACACGATTATGTAATAATAATCTTTATTTCATTATATTTTTAATTCATATTATAATATAATTATTAACCAGTGATGTTGTGAAGATGTTTTGATGTAATCGGTATAACTACTTTTATATGTATAAAAATGAAATTTATTGTTTTTTATCTAAATAATTTATTTTTTGAATCCTTGTAGATTCAATTTTTGTAACTATTATTACGAGTATGATGCTTTATTCTATTAAACATCAGACACATTATGTAATATGTTTGTGAGAATGTATTTTCACAGCATCATTCGGACTACCTACCTCAGGAGATATGTTGATATAATTATAGTAAACTTATTCAAATAATACGGACAACTGCAGAGATTTGTATCATCGGTTGTTTATTCTCTATTATTTTTTTCTTTTTTATGAATTTACATAAAATACGTCTTGTTTTTATTAAGTAGGCTAATTGTCTGCTTTCCGACTCAGGAAGCAAAAGGTGTAGAACTGTTTAATACAAGTAAATTTTAGAATTAATGATAAAAAAAAAATATATATATAATTATGTTTTACATAGACTCTATAGGATTTAATAGTTTATTAAGACCCTTTAATTCAAGCCGCACATTTCGATATGTTAATGCTCCCGTGCTAATATTTATATGTATATATTTAATGCAGAAATATATTTATATATTTTAATACATTGACACACTGTTATAAATATCTGTTTTATGTTTTTTATAGTTTTTATACGCAGGATACTGAAGACAATATGTAAATAACTGATTTAAAGTAAAAACCACTGTGCAACGTTGACCAAATAGTTTCGTCTTTAACGCTGATATTTTATATTTATTGGGTGAGCGGATATCGCCAAGCTTTTACTGTCAGCTCTGTTTTTACTGATTCTTATCTACCTCAGGATTTTTATTTTATAGAGATTTTTTAAAACAACGTGGAACATTTTTTAAGTATTAAGTTTTATTTCCACTAACATGTATACCTCTTTTTAGCTTGTATTTGTGAGTAAGTTAAAAAAGGTTTTTTCTTTTGATAAACTTTTATTTGGTGCCTTCTTTCAGATGTTTCATTTTATATTTTCATTTCATTTGTTTGTGAAGAATAATAATGTCTTTCTATTGGACTTAGTTAGAAAGATACCTCCATTAATGCGGGTCGCACGTGTACTTTTTTGTGATGAACATACTACGATGCTGGTATAGATAATAATGACTGTACATATACATAGGATTATTCAGTGATATTGTTGCTAATTATAGTTGTTAAAGCATGACTGTTGAAAGTGTGCGGTATTGAACAGGGTCCCCTTTAATTTTTTTGTTGAATACTTTTTCCACCGATAAGAAGTTATTCCACATTGTACACATTAAATATCTGACTTTTTTGTATTGTTGATACAATGTTTTTAATTTATTGTAAACAGAAATATAGATGATAACATTTCTGATAACACTCAAAGTAACACTGTGCTCCCTCTTCTCTTCTTTTTATTGTTGTTATTATTATTTCTTATTACAGAACTGAACTTGATTTACTATGTACAAAAATAACTCAGGTCAAAGATAGGCTGTTTAATAATCCCTCTATTTCAAAGACATTTTCCATAATACAACATGTATTTATTTTAAGTCAGGAAGTTCTGCTGTGGTCTTATTTTATAGAAAAAACAAAACAAAAGAAAACCTATCTTTTTTATTTCTTTTTTGCACATTTAGCTTCACTAAGGTGTTTAAACATATTAAATTATGCAATTATTTTGGACAAAATTCTTATTTGGAAAAAAAGAAGAAGAAAAAAAAAATTAGTATTAATAAAATTAAAAAAATTAAGTGAGGTCTTCAAATTTGTTTCTTTGGTGATTTGGAAATCTCTGGAATTATTCGTCATAGTTGTTCGGTGTACTTTTTGGATAGATGTTTTGGAATATAAAAATTAAAAAATCGGAAGAGGAACTCTTTATTATTATTATTTTAATTTTGTTTACATTTGCTTTGTGGACTACAATCCAAATTGATTGCTTGACACTGTGTTAAATTGTAACATTATTTTTTTTATTGTAGAATGTGTTTGTTTTTGCCCCCTATGTTTTTTTTTAACAATCCTAAATGATTGAGGTTTTATTTCTTAACTTAATCATTTATTCAGGGATTTATTTATTTATTTTTTTTTGTTTTCATAAATTGCACTGCCTCTTACACACATGGATAACACCTTAAGGGTTTATATTAGTGTTTAATTTTAGTAATTAAAATTAAAAACATACATCTTCTCTTATAATCTATCTTATGGAACTTTGATTCTTTATTTTATTTTATTATTTATTTTATTTTATTTTTTTGTTTTATATATTATTCATTATACTTAATTATTAATGTTATTAGTCGATAAGTTATTTAATTATTTTGTTATTAGTGTTATTAAATGTAAATATTTATTTTATTTGGTTATCAATTGATAATGATATGTATGTGGTGAGTTTATTTCGATGGGTATCGGAAGCGCTCACTATTTTCATTAGTACAAAACTACCTACCTCATATTTTACAGGGAGACATTTGATTAGAAGAACCTTTTTTTAAATTGATTTTTTTGTTTTTATTTTTACTCAGAGATTTTCTTTATTAAAAACAGAAAATATAATTGTTTTAAATAGGAGACACTTCCTTTTAGTTTCAGTAGCCTATATAGGCTTTTCCTTGATATACCTCAATTTTCTATCTGATGTCAATGTATAAACAAACTTTTATAATAAACCACGATCTAGTATTATTTAAATAGAGAGCACACTTAAAATCTCTGATTATTTTTATTTTTTTATTATTATTATTATTAAAAAATAAAATTTTTATTATAATATTTATGTAAATTTAGGTTATAGTATAGTAACTACCTCATTTAATTTTATTTTGTATTTATTATGGATAGTATTAAAGTTATATAGAATTTATAAATTATTATATTATTATTCCTACTTTGTATTTGGGTCCAATGTTGTATATAATATATTTGCAATGAGTTCCTCTTCCACTCATACTTTTGTTTTTTTTCCCCTGCCAAAATTTAATCTTAAGATATCAAAATTATATCCTGTTTTTTCTTGTATTTACCAAATAATAATTTAATGGATGTGGTTTATTTAAGACCTTTTTTGTAGGGTCGATTAACTAATATAGAAATTTTTGGATGTCCCTATTATATTATACTTTTTTTAATGTGAAGTTGGCCAGTTTAAAAAAAAAGAAAGAAATTTAGGCGTACTTTTTAAATGTCAAGTGGATGTATAAATAAAATTATTATAGCAACACTTGTCTTTATTTTGCAAAATTATCTAGCACTATCCCTCAAAATTGATAGCACCTTAATGGAGATTTATTTCTATTTACTTTTTCTTTCATTCTTTCTTTTCTTAATTCCTTTTTTTTGTCAATTAACTCTTTTAAAAAATGCTTCTGCTGTTCCCCTTTCCTGTCCACAGCAGTGTATGGAAAGTTCTTTATGAGTGTTTTAACATATTAAGGTCATTATCATCAATGTAATTATTATTATCTTTAAAAAAATATATATATATATAAAAAAAAAAATTAAAAAAAAAAAAAAAAAAAAAAAAAAAAATGTTTTTAATATTTAAAGCAGTACAAGAGTAATGTTAATTATTAGGTGGTAATGTAATTATATTGTGTGAAAGGATTTTGAATGTGAATTTTGTATTAGAATTAATGAGATAATAATATTTAAATAATTACAGCTGGAGTATGCGGTTTTGGCAGTATGGTTTTTATTTATGTTTAAAGTATGTTGCTAATGCCTGTGGTGGGGCATGAGCATTGCTGTGTTTTTAATAAATTGGTAGCAAAGGAATTTAAAAAGAAAAAAAAATATTGGTAATTATTCGGCTTGAATTAAATTAATTTAAAAAAATCAAGGGATGTCTGTTAAATCATTCAAATTCTAAAAAATTACAGATAGTTAAATAAATTTTACAAATTACAATATCCCTAGAACTTGTCGAAGTTAGAGGGATTACCAAGAATGCTACATTGTGGCATTTATACTTACAACTCTTGAACTTTAAAAAAAAAAAAAATAATAATACAATAAATAATAATAATAGTTATATTATAATGAAATTATTAAAACCACATGGAAATAATCACCAGGCTGAAACCTTATTTTTTTACATATTCTACAAATAAAAATCAGTATAATAATACTTATTCACTTTTATATATATTGAACAAAGGTAGCTTTACTTTAAATCAACATATATATATATATATATATATATATATATATATATATATATATATATATATATATATATATATATATATATATATATATTAAAATTCACTAGATTAACTTTTTAAGAACAAATCTTTATTTTAATTATGAAATATTAGGCGGTTACAAAATAAATTTATCAAGATTACTTCTAAAAAGTTAATCTATTTCTAAAAGTTTATATTTTTATATCATGAATAGCAAATTTATTTCCTTTTCTGAATATATGGTTGAGATCATTTATATTTTGTGTATTTCATTTTCTATGTATTATAAATATATCATGGGGTTCCTTGTAAATCTATAATTTAAAGCCAGTATTTTGGGAAATTTACCTCCAATAAAAAAAATTTTTTGATCTGGTTAGATCAGCTGTCACAAAATAATAATGCACACTGGCTTATTTTTCCATTTAAAAATTACTATAATATAATTGGTTTTATTATCTCATTTTCAATGAAAAATGGATACAAGATATTTTTACCAGGAACTCCAAGGTACAACATTTATTTGTTATTATTATAAATATTATTTGTGTGAAGATGTAACATTTGTCAGTTCAACTTAGATAAATTAATATTTTAATTTTGTGATGTTATTAATTATATAGAATATTTGAAACCTTTTCAATTTTTATCTCTTTGAAATGAC
Organism: Gerris lacustris; assembly: GCA_951217055.1. Classification (NCBI taxonomy): domain Eukaryota; kingdom Metazoa; phylum Arthropoda; class Insecta; order Hemiptera; family Gerridae; genus Gerris; species Gerris lacustris. The sequence continues at coordinate 60,768,020 of OX578278.1, forward strand.
CTATATTCAGTAAAGTTGTATCTATAAAATATAGAATGCTAGCATATTAGATTGTGTAGAAATATTAAGTTACTCCGTTGTTTGTCTAAAAGCTGGATGATTTTTTATTTTACCATCTTTTTTTTCAATTACTAACGGGCATCCCTTTTTAATATATTTGGAATAGTTATGTTTGGGTGGGGAGAGGATGCACTCGCCCTGTTAGAATGAGCTATAACCGTGTGAAAAAGAAAAGTGTATTTAAGAATGGTTAACGTTTGATTTTTTTTTTGTTTTGTTGTCTGGGCGTTGAATTACTGTACTGCTGGGGAGGGGGGTCCCCACACGCCCTTCTTTTCATTTTAATATATAAAGATGCCCCAAATATATAAATATTGAAATGTATTTTATATATATAAGGGCTTGCTCAAACATGATGCAGGGGGCCTTTACCCCCACATCATTTCCCGTCCACAATTTCCCATCTTTCTTCTTTTATACGTGTATTTACCCTACCTCATTTCATCATGCAGAATCCTGCACGGTGCCCGTCCCGTGCAATTGTCTTTAAAGTTTTTCTTACCATATTTAAAGAAAACACATAATTTAGTTTTTATTTTGTTTTGTTAAATTTAATTGTATAGTGTTATTTTGATTTAGAATTACTCCTCTTAAGATGGCGTGGTTTGTACATTTTTTTTTTTTTTTTCTTATAATAATTATTATAACCTCCTTTTTTTTTTATTATTTTCTTCTATATTTATTTATTGTTTGTTTTTGGTCTATTATTTTAAAGGACACACTATAAACAAACCCATTTTATACAAATATAAAGTTCTTTTGATCTGTTCGATGTGTGGAGTTTAAATTTTACAAAAATTTTAACCAATTAATATAAGATAATTTATAAAATTATATGTAGAAAATATTTCAAGTTTAACTTGTAATCAAAGTCAAGTTAAAACAAATACAAAATGATTAAATCATTTTTAATTTCATTCTTAGGATGAAACTGCACATTATTTCTCTTCTAAAGAACAGTGTGTCCTGGCATCAAAAGTACTTAGATATCTGAACTAAAGTTCATTTTTTTTCCTTTTATTGTTTTGAATAATTTTATTAATGAAAAAAATTAATATATATATATATATATAATATATTTATCAATAAATTTTAGTTTGTAAGGTTTTAAGAAATTGAAGATGGGCATTTTTAATTTTTCCTCAATACCTCTTCTCCTTTTTTTTATAAAAAAAAAAAAAAAAAAATGAATGGTCCTTCTTAATGTTATTGTTTGGGATATGTAAATTTAGGACTAAGAATATTTGGATTAATGATTAAGTAATTATTGGAGATTCTGTTTTGTGGCAACAATTTGTACATGTCAGTTGTAATTAAAACAGATATAGTGAAAAATGCATGTTCCCCCCCTCGAGTTGATTATGGCATCCTCTTGTTTAGACCCTGCGGTATATTACCGATTATTTGTGAAATTTATATAGAAGAGGTTAGAAAGCTATATTGACAGTAAGTACCTGAAACAGTGCATCTTTTATACTTGCTCATTTAGGGAACATTTGTAACTGAATTTTTAAAAAAATGACAAATAGCTAATTGAATACTTGTACATTAACAGACTTAAAACTAGCAAATTTTAAATTTATTGAATTTCGCCTGTCTAAGACTTAATTTTTTCTAATATTGATTATTTTTTATATTTTTTACGAATGTTTCCAATTTTAGGAACATCGTACTTTTTTTTTTTATTTGTAGCTCTTCTGACCTCTTAAATAAGTGTATTATGTCCAAGATACCATTCAACATAATAATAATTTTCTACATATCTAGAAACATTTGCACTTGTAAATATAATTCAGACCTGTGAAAGATCCTTGATTAAATTTTTACAGACCGCAGTTAAAATAAAATGTACAGAAATTATAATAAATACCTATGTAATAGGTTAATTTAGGTAATTGAAATTTAGCTAAAGCCAAATTATTCATAATTAGCAAAATTCTATGTCGATTATTGACATTAAAAATTATATAACAGCAATATTTTTGTTTCATTTTCCTTTTATTGTCTACAAAATAATGTGTCATTTGCTCAATGAACTTAAACCGTAATTGCAAATAGTTCAATAAAAATGGTTAGTACAAGTACTTTCACATAATTAATCTCGGGAAAGATAATAATCAAATTTAAATAAAAATGCATACATTGCTATGCTTTAATTTTGTAACAATGCACTCATTAAGTTGAGTACTAGGTAATTTCAAATAAATAAATTATATTTCTATTTAGAGAGATTTCTTAAAAACTTTGTTAACAAATAATAGTAAATGATGATATTTGTATAAACAAATTAAAAATCTCTACCTGGTTCGGCCACATACTATAGTGTACCTGACACTATTGGAATTAATACAAAAATATTTCAAATAAATAGAAAAATTAATAAAATAAATTGTAAATACAATTCCAAGGTCTTAGCTGAATTTGAACCAATAAAATAATCTCTTTTAAAGAAAAAAATATATATTATAACAACTAGAATAAATAAATAAATTATGTTGCAGAGCAAAATATATCACCTAGTAAAATTCAAATTTTGTGATTTTTAACTGGTTTGTGATTGTAAATTAGAAAAAAGTATAACAGATAATTAAATAAATAAATAAAATAAAAATGGAATTAGTAGCATCCCTCTAGATCAATTGCTTTTTGTTTGATTCTGATTTATTTGTAACATTATTGATGCTTGATTTTTAAAAAATCTAAAGATTACAAATGTAATTTAAAAAAAAAAATATATGTATAGATTAATTAATTAAGTAAAATTGAAATGTACAAATAAAGAAATTAAATTAAATTGAAAAAAATAAGTGTAACAATTTTAAAAAAGTTTATGTATTAAATAATAATAAAAAATTATTAAAGAGTTACTTTTAAAGTGACTACATTTTTCGTTCTATTCGTTTTTCTCGCTATTGCTGTGAGATTTAACAAGGTAGGATTGTTTGGGTATTGATTTTGTTATGGTGTTACACAAGCATAACATGGCAGACTAAAGTTTGAAAAAAAGTTATTGTAATTAAATTAATTTGATTTTAGGAGTGTTTTTTTATTTCTTATTACTGGAATATGTACAAATTTTATATACCTCATTATGTGCTAAAATAAAAAAAATTGTGGGGGGTTATTTAAATAAATTAAATATTTGGAAAAAAAAGTAAATTAATTAATTAGTAAAAAAAAATGTTGGTGTTTTATGCCAAAGCCGTAGTATATTTATTGTGAAAATATTTATTCAATCTATGTGTTTTTTGATGGTTATATTAAAAAAAAAATTATAAATATGTGTTTTATGTGTATTTCTAATATCATTGGGTAACAATTTTCAGGGTTTTTCGATGTATTCAAAATTTATGGGAAAAAATAATAATAATAAATAAATGAATAATGTTTTATTTCCTTATATGTCTCCATGTTGTGTAGATTTTCAAGAAAAAAAAAAAAAGAAAAAAAAAATGAATGTCTTTTAGATGTTAAACATATATTAGAATTTAAGAGAGCAAATCAATTTGCTTATTTAATCGTTAATAAATATAAAAATTAAACAAAAAATGTATGTTTTTAGGATGTGTAGAAATTGTTGCCAAGTTGTTAAAAAAGAATGTAAAAAAGGGAAAAAAATAAAAAAAATTGTACTCTAAACCATTGCCCCATTAATGTATGTGTAGAAATTTGATTGGTCCATGTTTTCTGTATGTAAATCCATTTATTATATGTTTACCTTTCAAGATACAAAAATAATAGTTATTTTAATATTAAAAGAAAAAAAACAAAAATACATTGAAACAATAACGGATACAGACTCCATTGTCACATAAATGCCTTACGTTATAATGTGAAGTAATGACACATTTATTATTTTTACAACTTACCACAAAATAGAAAATTAGTTCATTATTATTCACAATTGATTTTTAAATTACAAATTACATGGATACTTTAAAGATACTAATGAAATATATTGTTGCTTTTATTTTATGCGTTTTATTTACTTTTCTTTACACTCATATCCACTTTATTTTTTATTTGCAAGTGTTAAACAAAGTGAATCATTTCACTACAATCCTAATTGATTACAGTCGTATGTACATGAGAAACTGAAGGTGTAAAGGCCTCTTTCTTCTAACGATGTAGGCTTTTATAAATATTGTTGTTTGGACATGGTTCATGGTATAAATTATTTAACAAATGACAAATTCATGTTAATATAATATCGCTGTAGGAGGTATTGCCTATGACATTTTAATGAATGTGAAATACTGAACCATTTACTTATGCCAGAAGCACAAATGTGGTTCTTTTATGGATCTGGCAAGAAGTAAAAATACTAAACCAAGTAATAGAATTTTAATGTGTAGATTCATGGTTATGGATTATGTGATTAATAATTTATTTTTTAGGCTGTGTTCCAATTTTATATCTATTAAAATGAGTTACATTGAGTCGGTGTTAAATACTTTTTAAGGGTTTAAAAAACTTTTTACCATGGGGCTAGTAAAATGGGCCTAATTGCTAGGTTCGAACAAGTGGTTCGTCCTACATGTCTAGTACTTGTACTAAGACCTTATTGTTACCTTACCTACTACTACTACTACTAACTCAAAATGTTTCACAAAAATCCATCATCAGTATCTTCTTTAAATCCATTACCTTCATCAACACACTCAATAATTCCTGAATTATTTATTTATGGTCATTTTAACTATATAATTTTTGATTTAGTTTTAATATTATGAGGTATAATAAAATGTAAGTTATAATTTCTTATTGAAGAGTTTATGATCTAAGTTTTTCAGACTGATTAGGAACAACCCAGTTAAAATAAAAAAATAAAAAAAAAATAAGGATCATTATACATTTTAAACGGTATGTTTTTATTGAAAAAAAAATGGGTTTCAGATGAATGTATCTCTCTTAACACCTATTCCCAGGTGCACTGTCAACATTTCTGGTTCTGTCGGAAGTGGAGCCTTTGCAGAATTTTTTGTCTTAGTTGCACTCTTCTCACCTTTCTTTCCTGAATAAATTAATTTTAGAAATATAAAGAAAATGTTATTAGCTTATACACAATTAAATCTAATGTAGAATGGAAGTTTATTGTAGGTGCTGGTGTTTCAATGGTGTATCAGATAATACAAAACCAGCCTCTGAATTCCTAGCATGAGCCCCCTTGCTGAGCGAAGGCTAGTTTTTTTTATAATAAAAAACATTACAAAAAGTAAACAAAAATATTTGTCAAAATGAAAATAAACAGTGTTATCAAAAAAATTCAATAGATGAAAGCAAATAATCATTTCACTTCAATCCTAATTGATGACAGTCGTATGTACATGATTGGCAGAAGGCACCTGTTGCCTGTTTTGTTAGGTACTGTAGCCCTCGCCATTGACATGGTCTTGATTGCTGACAAAGAAAAGAGCTACATAGAATCTTAAATTCATGGGACAGAGAACTCTGAGAAGAAATGGTATAAAGATTAGTTCAGATAAGAGAAAGGTCATGAATTTCTCTTGGGAATTATGATAATAAGTATATGTTTTAAGGGTAAATTATTGGAGCAAGTTTCTTCCTTTAAGGATCTTGGCTCAATTATAAGTTGAGACAGAAAAATTAGACCAGAAATAAATGCAAGAGAATCATCTGCTGGTAAACTATTCCAATACCAAGCACTAAACAAAAAGTTTATCTTAAGAGATCCTCGACCATGTTTTTCTCCAATGTGTCACTTGTACTTTTAAAGTCACGATAACCATCAGATTATCAAAAGAAGACTGCTTTAGAACAGCCGAAACTAGTAAAATTTGTTTCAAATACAATTCATTTTGTTTAAAGACATTTTTCGGTTATTGAACTACACCTCTTTTATGAAAAGTTTATACCAAAGCAGGAGGTCTCTGTTAAAACCAAAATTCTAGTTTAAAAAAAATGTATGTCCCCATACTTATAGACGGATCAGCTGGGGTGTTATTCAGAAAGAGGCTGCTACACTTCAGACAGCTGAGAATAGATATTTGAGAAGGTATCAGAAACCATACTTTCAGACAACCTTTAAATCAACTCCATAATTAACATGGTGAGCTTCAACACAGCACCGGCTCTAGGGGTGGGCAAGCCGGGCAATGGCACTGGGCGATCAACTTAGGGGGGAGTCATCTTTTATAGAAAATACGAAGAGTATGAAAGTGTGAGACAGCACCTCAAATAAAAGAATTTTCAAAGTCCCTACTCATCAGCAACTGGCATATAGCTTTTTGTTTCTCCATCCTACTCTAATTTCTCTTATCCTTCTAATTTATTGTTGAAGAGCCCCCTGTATAGAATATTTATGCATCTGCGGGGGTAGTAAGTGGTGAAATAAGCCAAACTGATCTTATTATTGTTTCAGAAGGTCCATGTTATGTGGATATAAGATCTTGTGGCCTTTAGTGACAATAACCGTTAGGGATGTTATAGCAAAATGGCTACAAGCAGTGGTTGGGCCTGATTCCAGGTTTCCGCAGGATACAGCAAACAAAAATTGTCACTTTTCAGTCTTTCACTGAACTAGAATTCTTCCTAACAAAGAAACTATTGGCAGAAGATGACTTCAGTATTCCAACGTATCAGAGTGCGTATTCTGTTTTTGTTGCAAACTTTTGACCTGTCTCCGAAGTCAAAATTAGGTAGCTAGTGATTTAAGAACTAGCGACGTATTATTTCAGGGGACACTTTATTTCATTTCTGAAGAATTTATTTAACGCTGGAATCGATGCTAAACTACAAATGCATATAAATAAGGAATATGCACTCAGGAAGTCTGTGCTCGTCAATAGCTATCGTCATGTATTTATCAAAAAAAAAAATTTAGCTTTTTGTGATCCTCAGATTGATGAGATTCTGTAAACAATCGACATATTTGACATGACATCTAGTTATGAGGGAATATTTGTGTCCAGTAGGATCCAAAGAAACTTATGATCACTATATGGTGGAAAAATAATTAGCCAACTCGAAGGAAAAGTTAAATCGGTTATACTTGAAAGATTTAGAGCTGCAACGTCTTTTTCAAACATCCTCCACTGCACTCTTGAAACTAATGTCTTTCAGCCTTAAAATCTACTGGTGCTCTTAAGAAGCACCTTCTCGCTGAAAAAAAGATGTTCGACTACGTGGCACAGAATACTGTTCTCAGTGGCCCCAAACTGTCATCCAAAACTGGGTATTCTATTATCTCTAGATACTGCCATCGTCTCTATTCAAAAGAATGGGGTAGCTCATTCTTTGTATATGGCTATTTATTTTTAATTTTTAATAGTACAATACTTCTGCAGTCACTGCGAAAATCCCGCCAACACCTAAATGTGGGGGGGGGGCACAATATCCTTGTTTGCGACAAATATCCTAGTGCCGGCGCTGCTCCAACCAACTTAGATGATTCGGCATTTGATAAGGATGGGAAATGAGTGATACCCAAAGCTGGCTTATGAAGTTAGACCCTGAGGATGAACAAGGCTGACATAAGCAGTTAAAGGTACGTTTTCCAAGATGCGACTCCTGGGATAAACGCTGAGCGATAGCCCCTGAGCGTTAGCCGCTGGCACAAAATTATAAGAGTTTGCTCTGAGTTTTTCTCTGTCTGTTTCCCTTAGTTAATAATAATTATAATTTGATTTAAATTAAGAGTTTGCATGTTAAGAGTCTCTCAGCTAGGAAAATGGTAACATGCAAACTCAGAAGAGGAGTCCTCAGCGATAGTCGCTAGGCGACTATAAATATTTTTATTATTAATTCTTTATATTTGTGCACTTTGATTGTTTAAGTCATCAGACAAGTTGTTTGTCGTTATAATACACGCTTTGAAAATGTTCAAAACAATCACATTTATTGAGTTTTTACAAGCAACGACATTACGTAAAGTGTGTGTTAAGGTGAGTGACTCTAAAATTTGAGAGGAATTGTTGGGTTGGTACAGATACTATATGCCAAGTTTCAGCTCGATTAGGAGAGGGTTAATTTGCTCTCCAGATATTTTGGTGACAGGCGTCAAACAATCAAAATTAAACTAATAGAAAGAATTTAAAAAGTAAATAAAATTTTTTTCATTTTACAAATGTCTTGTAAATATTTATCTTCCCCAGACATCTCCCACTCCTTGTATTTTTATAAAAAATCTAGCAAATTCCTCTAAAACCACTAGATTGCTCGATTAGTAGTTATAATGAGGTATGTTAGTTAATTATATATTTATAAACATAATCATATAAATGTCACCTGTCCTAGGATGTGGACAGACCTCGTGCACAAAGTTTTCCATGCCTTAGGTTTGGCACAAATGTTATGTCTTAGAACGTGGTACAGTCCTCGTGGCACAAATATTTTCCCTGTGTGATGACAGTAAAGTACTTAAAGTGTAGGAACTAGAGAGAAGGAACTAGGTAAGAATCCATGAAAGTATTTAACAGATTTATTAGGCTGATGGTTCTTTTACCTACATCCATTAACTCCTAGTTTTTTGTGTACAAGTAAGAAAAATAAAATGATTTGTTAAAAAAAAAATAGGAGTTACTTAATGGCTATAACACAGATGAACAGATTATTGATCTTATTGCCATCTTTGCCTTTAGGGAAAGTCTACACTTAGTCCAGGAGATAGCATGCAAAAAAGTAATTTAAATACATACCCTGAGCTATTGATTGTTAAGAAATTGTATTATTACCTTGTTTTCCAAATTTGATATCCTGCAATAAATAATTATATTTATTACTTTAGAATCAAGAAATCTTACACTCTTTTTAGTATATATATATATTTTTTTTTTTTTAATTTTTAATCTACCCAACATTGTGTATTACAAGGCAGAGGTGTTTCCTGTTGAATTGGCCACTTTATTTTTCTACTCGTTAAATTCATTATTTTTATTTATGTTTCAGCTCTCTGGTATTCGAACAAACCAGATATATCTGGTTAGACCTATGTTTCAAGCAAGTTGCAACTACACTAATAACTTAGCTAAGTCGATCTATCCTTAGTTTTTTAATAAAAATATAACTTTGTTGTTTTAAGAATGTCACAGTAATTACCATACGTTGGAGGAAAAAAATAAATTCACTTGCACTTACATAGCTTTTAAACTGTTATGTAAAGTCTGGTTATTTAAAGCGCATCAGTGACATTATTTTTCTGGTGTTGTCTCATTTACGCGGTGATGATTCTATCGTGACCACAATAGTACTGTCATAGAGGTGTACATTCTACACGCATTTTTGAGATAAATGTTAATAGTATTTCAAAACAATTTGTTTTTAAATATGTAAATGTATATTGCAAACAGAATATTTAGATGGCAGTAAACAACAAAATGTTATTTATACATTATGGAGCAAGCTTTCACAAATGTTGCTTTCTAGATTTGTTTTCATGTGATACTAGGCTGAACTTTCACAATTGTTGCCTTCTAGATCTGTTGTCATGTAATACTTGGCAAAATAGTTCTTGTGAGTGCTGCAAGAGTACTCTGAAACTATGATGCCTGATACAACTTTAATTTTAAACTATCTTGTCAGAAGATATAGTGATCATTGATAATTCTTTCATGACAGAATCTATCACATTTGTCTTCGTAGTGATAGTTGATGCTATAGTTGCTACCATGACAGCAACTATCACATTAACCCTTAGAGGCTCGGCTATAGTGGACAAACAATGAGGCACGGGCGGTATACTTTATGCACCAATGCATTTTTCAAACCATAAATAGGTCAAATACAGATTTCTTAGATGGCGTTTTAGAAATATTGAACTAAAAAGTCAAGTAATGTATTATATATTTATTCCTCAATGAAATCTTTAATTATAAAAATAAAAATTACATAAAAAATAATTAATTACTCCTTCAGCGTTCTGACTTAGTATCGGGCTTTCAACCTTAATTAATTATTATTAGTTGTCAAAGTCCTAAGATAACTCCTCATAACCATCATCCTAATCCGACAACTCATGAAAAACCGAAAAATAATGATCGGAAGGCATAATTTCTCTACTGGACATGGTGGCACGGGCGGTGTACCAAGGCAAATAAACAAGGCAAAGCAATGCAGAACGAAACAATAATCAAAGCAGACTGTTTTGTGTTTTGGGGGTCTCTAATGGTAGGGTAGAGTGAGGGTTTATTATTCTTGCATCGTGAATCTGTGATTTGCAGAAAGTTTTTTCCTCGTGGCGCACTCAATGCGCCAGCCCTTGTCACTAAGGGTTAACTATCACAGTGTAAACGAAGCTTTAGATCAAACTCCAGTCAATGACATTGAATACCAATTTTTTACACAAAACTGTTTTTATCTACATATAATAGTTTAAAGTAACCCTTCCAAATATACCTTTACATTTGGATATTTTTCAGCTAAGCATGGCTTACTAATATCCCATGTATAGCCTAGATATTTCTCATTCCATTTTATGGCTTCTAAAGGAACTGGGACCACAGCAAGTTTTTCTCTCAGTAGAATATTCTCATCAGGAGTTATCTAAAACAAATTGCTTATTTACTTATTTTTTATTAAAATCTTATTATTTTGATGACATCATTATAATAATATTATGTCTCACAAGCAGTACTTCGTGGTTGCGTTTTATTAACCATACTAGGGGTGTCCAACCTGGCCCTTGGTTTAACGGCCTCATAATTTTAACCTCTGTGCCACAGAATATATTAGCAAATGACTTTAAACAAGGCAAAGTTATAAGTTCTCCTCAATCCAAACCATTTCAACCTTTTGGTTTATAAAATGGTATGTTTACAATGAAAATTAAGTTACATTTGTCACAATTTGTTAAACCAAATCAGCACTTGCTGAGGCAACATTCCTAGTATGAGATATACAATTTTGACTTTTGTCTCATCTCCTTCCTAGATTCCAAGATATTTTTTTTATTCTTTAAAAATTACCCTCAAGTAGAAAATTGTATTATGTTGTGGTGGTTTTCATTATTTTGGTTTATGTAATTAGGGAGGGCTAGTGAGCAAAATGTTTTTAGAATTACTGTGGACGCCGCTTCATGTGATCAGTGATCATGGTTAATGTTATCAACCTCTTAGTGGGATAAAAATAGCTTGGAACAGGCCTATCCAATACCAATGCATTAAAAATATTCTGTTTATTATTGTAATCAATATTTCGTTTACTGTATTGTTATCAAAATCGAGGTCATTGGATTTTTTAAAAATAATTTTCGGGGAAACGACTAGAGCTGTGGCACTGGTGTAAATATCCTTTTTTCTCAGAAAGTAAACCTCACCCCACCTCCCCCCCATTTCTTTGAAGGACAACAGTCAGAAATCAGTGTCTTACCATTAAGTTTAACCTTTAAACAAAGAATAAGCCCTTCGACACACTGTGATCATGTACATTTATTTACATACATATATATAACATGTATATACACAGGGTGTCCCAGCTAGTATGGAACAGTGAAATACCTCCGGAACCATGATAGATAGAAAGATGCGGTTTTCAGGGTTCGATAATGGCTATAAATGTGCTTCCAGAACATATGATGAACATTTTCTGTGTTCAGCAAAAGTGTGTGCAATTTACATAACTAAACACAAGTGAAGGTAAAAGTGATGGGAAGCCAAATTTTTAAGACTAGATTTGGATTCCATGGCTAAAAATAAGAATTTTTTACTCTTGGAAATTTTTTGCTCCGAGCATTAGTTTGCCGTCTGGAGAGCCCTGAACTTGCTAAAATTGAAACTTTGTCCATTTTACAGCTAAACTAATGGATTTAGGAAAAAAAATTCAAGATACATAAAGTTCTTATTTTTTTTGGCGTAAAATCCAAATCCATTCTTAAGAACATGCATTATATTGGTATTTGTTTTCACTTTTTGAGCCCTGCTGAACACATTTTTTTTTTGGCAAACAACAGTTTCTTATAAGGTATGAATTTTAGATTGTATTTGGATTCTATGACTATCCATCACTTTAAAAAAAGAAATAAATCGATATCGCGAGAACTATTGAGATATGGGCATTAGGGATGGGCAGAACGGAACGTAACCATAAAAATAACTAGTTCCTGTGTTGGAGCAGTTCCAATCGTGGAGATTTCATGGAACTACGTTATTTTTGGAACTACTTGGAAATTTTTATTTTATTTTACTGTCTATTTTTATTTACTTAATAACCTTTTTATCGCTTGAATTCAATACAAATTTGTTACACCATTTTTTTTTTTTTTTTTTTTTTTTTTTTTTTTTTTTTTTTTAATATATCTTTTAAGTGATAACGGAACAAAATAATACAAAACGTAACTGATTAAAGAGGATACGGGAACGAGAAAACATCAACGAAACTAAACAACTAACTTGAAGGGAACGTAAAAAAACTCTTTTCACTTGGAACGAAAAGATCATTTTCGTTCAAAGTTTCACTACGTAACGTGAAACGTAACTGATTAAAGAGGAAACAGGAACGAGAAACTATAACGAAACTGTAACTAACTCGGAGGGAACATGAGATTCGTTTCGCTATAGTTTTCGTTCCACACGAAACAAGTTCCAAACCATCTAGTTCCAGATCCAGCCAAGCTGGAACATAACGTTGTGCATGTCTTGTATTGTAGTAGAGTAGAGCATGTAATGGAGTGGGGATGAGAGCTCAAGTCTCAGAATCTCGCGTTATCTCTTTCTCTTTCAGAGACATAGATGCCTCTTTGCCGCTTTTTTCTTTTAATTCCAAAGTCAACTTTCACTTGTCGCCTTCGCCCTTCACCAGTCGTTTCGTTTTTTATTTAGTTTTGTTTACCGCTTTTGTAAATAGTTATTAAATAATAAGAAATAATTAGGTGAAGTTTAATTTTACACTAAAAATATTATTTTTTGTTCAGTTTTATTATCTCGTTATGAAAATAACATATTCTAGTTCATTATATTTCTAGTTATTATATAATTTAAAAAAAAATTATTTATAGTTGTATAAAATATACTTTTTAAGTGGTTACCATAATGTTGTATCATAAGGATTTTTATTATACTTTTTACATGGTTGTAATTAAAATATCAATAAAAAAAAAAATATATAAGATAAAAAGGTAAATTAAGAGATCTTAATATAATTTTAAATGTTTGTATTTTATTTCTTCTTTTCATCATCAGTGAAGAGTAGAACTATTTTATAAAGAAACAGAACTTATTGTGGAACGGACCTGGACTAGACTCAGGAACACGTGAAGTATAAGAGAAACTGTTTCTTTGGAACATAAACTGATAGGTTTGAAAAATAACTAGTTATTGGTTTGGGACGAAACCTTGTAACTCGTTCCACTCATGGAACTGTTCCTCCCATCTCTATTGGGCATATGCTTACTCGACATTTTTTGTTGCATTTGACCTATATAATCTGCCAGTTTCTTTATGACATTTTATCGCGGCTCAGCCTATATATATATATTCTTACATCAAGAAAAAAATTGGAAAGAACCACCCCGAATTTAGAAATGAAAGTGTGCATTTACCTAAGCTAGAAAACCTACTATTACTATCAAATTTCAAAACCTTATGATTATTTGGTTTAATCTTAAACTAACAAACAACTTTTTTATTATTGACAAGTTGTCTCACGCTTCTCTTTAAAACTAATATGATAACATAAATTATTTAGGCATGGATTGCCTTTAATATCTAACTTATGATTTTGCAGTTTTAATAAGACATTAATTTATAGGTAATCAAAACTTTATAAATATTAATTTCACCTGCATTTTCGTTTATTTACTATATCTTTATTTCCTTAATACCCAATTATAGTAAATCTGTTAATGCTTTTAAATTAATAGTTTTGTAGCATAGTATAAAAAAAAACTCTTGAAATGTTGCTTTCTTTAGAATGTAGTTAAGTATAACGCCGCTAGATGTCAGAGGTGGTACTCTTTAAAAAATATTTTTCTCTTCATGGAGTGATTTTATAAACTGTTATAAAGCTATGGTTTATTAATTTATATAGTTTATTAATTAATTTATACATGTTTCTACTGTCGCTTTTGAGAGGTTTTAGGAGTGGATTATCGGTGTGCATCAATGATATTGATGTTTAGACTTAAAAAAAGCTTATTTAATTAAGGCCTGGTTATATTTTATGAGAGTTGTAAAAGTGTAAATTACCAATCTTGATCACTGGTCGTCGAATTGTTGTAAGTGAAAAAAAAAAATATGTGTGAGGCATTGCTCTCTTTCATTTTTTGAATTTATTATTTCAGGATTAAGAAATGGTTATGGGAAATTTAATTGAAAAAAAAATATTGCTACGCTATGGCAACCACATTTATTCCAATAAATTTTTTTTTTTTTTTTTATTTGCTGGCCTTTAAATAGATATAATACAATTAATCTGTAAAAATGTTACTCTTGGACGAGTCTCGAATCGCAAACTTCGTTACACGATTTCACAATATGAAAAAATTCACTCTACCGCCGCCAAAGAAGTTTCACTTCAAATAAATAGTTGCAAGTAATATCAGAGCAATACTGCGGTCAAGAAAATTGTAGATAAAATACTAATGCACGGAGTGCCAGCTGTCAGAAAAATAAAACGGCGAGTGACGGAAAGGGCAGGTGAAGTTTGTTGGGTTTCTTTCTTCAAAGGCTCTATCTAGGTTGTAGACTATGAAAATCTGAAGTCTCAGACAAACATATTTATTTAATCAATTTCTGTGATGAAGAATTGTTCCCAATTATCAAGTCAGTGATGCAATTCTCGCTACTCTACCAGTAAGCAACGCTTGCTTGATATTGAAAAAAGTTAATGACCGATTCGCCAAAGGAGAAAAAAACGGCCTTCAATTTGTTTTTTAATTTTTGAAATGAAATGTAATAATAATGTTGTTAAAAACATTATCTTTCAACTAAATTGAGTATTTATTTCCTGGACGTAAAATTATCAAATAATAATTAAACTTTTCTAGTGTTTTAAATTTATATTAGTTAATCATGCTTAAAAGTGGGTCTAGGCCTTGGTTGACCATGGCTACAATAAACGCTTCACTTTGTTGATTGCTACTTTCATTTTATAACAAGTCAGCTACAGCTAATAAAGGCATTATGTTATCAAGTATAAAAGTTTGTGTTTTCTTGGTAATTTACTATAAAATATATAGCACGTATAAAATATCTTAAAACACGTTTTCTGCAAGAAAATTATAAATGTTCGCCTCCAGCCCCCGTAATGTTGGGGCTGGGTTCCCCGGGATGCGTCATGCGTCTTCTATAATTAAAAGGTTGGAAGGGGGGGACAATTTTTCACGAGCGGTTATATAGTAATGTGTATCAACGAATTTTAATACAGTTGTAAATTAAATATAGTTATTAATTTAATGATTGATTTAAAAAATAGCTACCTTATTTTGTGATTCTCGGCCCTTTTTAGTTGATCTCTTATTATCATCTTTCTTTGTACTTTTCACCTGCAATCATTTATTAGGTACTTACAAATTAATTTAAACATTTTTCAAATTGACATCTAAACTTTTTTTAATGTCTATGTTTATAAATTTAAGTTAATAATAATATATTATGTCGATCTACCTTGGTGTGAATTAAACGGAGGGTTAGAACAGTTCTGAATACATCTCGAAGTGCCAATAAATCGGTAGTTTTAATTAATATTGGTTGTTTAAACTCTAAAATGCGAGCCCACTCTATTTCTTTAGTTTTGAACTTAGTACTTCCCTCTATCTCTTTATCCCTGTCTATAAGAGATTTCAAGTTATTTTTCATATTTTCAAGTTCAAGTTTGGCTGCCATTCTTTGACTTTTAAGCATTTTCTTACTACTCCCGTCTTTTTTACCTCCAGCTGAGCTACCTGGCTTTTTTTTCCCCTTTCCATCTAAAGCTTCATCTTTGGAACGTGTTCCTTTATTTTTGTCTGAATCTTTAAGTTTCTTATCCCGATCTGAAGAAGATCTTCCTTCTGTCCCAGTTTTTTTACCACAATCACCTTGTCTTGCGTCAGGTGTATCTTGTTTTTTGGACCCAGAGCCAAATCCATCTTGTTCGACATTGTCACCTCTCCTACTACTATCAGGTTTTAAATTCCCACTGCTTGTCCATCCCATTTGTTGATTTTTGAATGAAAAACACTTATTCCCTAGCCGTATCCACCTTAAACCTGTATTGCTAAATCTATGTCTGTCTTGACATGCCTTATTTAATGGGACCAAATATTTTTTCGCTTCTCTGCAATCATCAGTTTTATTTTTATCTTTTTCTCTGTCATCTCCTTTTGAACCTGAAACGCCTCTAGATGTTCTTCTACCGCCTTTTTGAGATCTTGATTTATTACCTTTACCTGGAGATTTGGATTTCTTGTCTTTAGATTTATCCCCTGAAGCTTTAAGGGCTTTTGCTTTATCCTCTTCTAGTTGATCGTTCTTAGAACCTGCTGCTCCAGTTCTTTTAGCACTATCTATGCCGCAGATGGCCATAAGTTCTTCGTCCAGCTCACCGGTTCCATCCAAAGCTGCTTTCATTCGTTGTAATTCATATTCTTTGAGACCATCGTCAAGCAAAGGACACTCTAGTTCAAAGAAATACAAATGTTTCACATTCTGAAATAAATTTACAAAACAAGCTGTATTATTATGTGCAGGCATATTGTTGAATTTGTATAGCTCCATAACATTATAAGATGATAACGATAAAGATGAAGATATAATAAGTAATTTAAAATAAAGTTATAAAATCATTGTGACCTTTTCTTTTTTTGGTTGTTTAACTCCAAATACTCGGAAGCAAGAAACCTGAAGTTCGCCTGTCAGATCAAATTCTTCTTCCTTTGTCTGCGCCCCTTTCTTCTTATTATCACCTTTTCTTTTCTCGCCTTTTTTTGTATCGCCTTTTCTTTTATCACCCTTTTTCTTAGATTTTGATGGATCGTCTTTGCCTTTTGGATCTTTCTTTTTACCTTTTGGTGCTTTAGTGTCAATCTGAAATAGACATAATCGTTTAGTAGGTTTTAAAATTATTGGAGTAAGAAGCTAAATATAATTAATTAATGCAGCTAAAATATAAATTTAACTTTTTATAGTAATAATTTGGCTATTGGGTTAGTATAAAGAATGTGAAAAAGGATGATGTTAAGCTTCTTTTACCGTCCTACCGTTCAAATACAGTAGAGCGTCGATTATCCGAACGTCAGTGATCCGAACGTTCAATTATCTGATCCGAACTGGCTTCATGGAAAAAAAAAAAAAAAATAATTCACTTTGGCGGGGCACACATAAACATTTGTTTACTAAAAACTATCTTCTGTTTGCCTATGTAGTTTGTGGAATCATTTAGAGCATTTTTCTAGTTCTGGGTGGCTGAAAAATTTCAAATTACGACATGGGATTTGGCAAATCGAGATTCATGGTGAAAAATTAAGAAAAAAAAAGTAAATTCAAGTAAGCAGACGAGTATTACAACTTTCTTTATGCCAAATTAAACTTAGGTGATACAACTTCTTTTCTTTTTTTTTTCACTATCTGCTAGGTAAATAAAACAGAGATATTTGCATAAACGTGGTTGATTATTTTGAAATCTTCCCTTTTAATTGTTTTCATTTTTTAGAGAATTTTGATTATCCGAACCACCCCAAAAAACATTAGTTCGGATAATCGACGCTCTACTGTTCGTGTATCGTGTAATATAAGCTTGCAATGTATTTAGCGTTCAAATACGTGTATTTTGATCTAAAACTAAAGTTTTATATCAAAATGTCAAATCGGGGAAAAAAATAACACTTTTTATTTCTTCTAAATTAGTATTTGATTTAACTATTATTAAAACAATTTAACTCTTTTTCATTTAAGTTTATTAATCTTAACTAATGCATAATGGATGTAAAGGTTTTTTCTTCTTATTAAGTTATAAAGGGGTTACAAAATAATAAATAAATAAATAACTACACATTTTAGATATTTTAATCGGTTGAACTAAAAAAATATTTAAATACATATATATATATTTAATTATTATTAATAATACTTCATTATTTAATATTTATATAATACTCTTTATTGCCAATAAATTATACAGGGTGGTCCAAAAGTCTCTCCCCCCCCCCCCCCCCCTCTTAACTTTTGAATGGTTTGAAATAAATTAATGAAATTTGGGGGATCCGTACCATGTAAAGGGAACTTTTTTTTATCTACAATATTTTGCCCCCAATAGGGGGGCAAAGATAGCAAAATAATACTTCTGAAAGTAGCAAATAAATAACACTTATATCGTTATAAAATCTAAACGGTTTGAAAAAAATTAAATAAACTTTGTGGATCCGTATACCATGTAAAGGGAAGTGTGTATTCATCCACTCCTGTACTAGGGGCAACCACCCATTTTGCCCCCAGGTGCAGAAATCTACCATTTTTATACTTTTGAATATTCTTATTTTTCATCGTAGACTCCAAATCTGCTATCAAAATTATACATTCCTATTTAAAATTTTGAAGTTGGGTGGCCTGGAAGGGGGGGGGGGAGAATGGGTGGTTGCCCCTACTGCGCGATTGCGTGAAAACAAATTTTCCTTTACTTGGTACGGATCCTCCAAGTTTCATTAATTTATCTCAAACCGTTTAGATTTTACAAGGATTATAAGTGTTATTTTTTACTATTTTTGGAAGGGTTATTTTGCTATACATATTTTCCCCCTAGAGAGGGCAAAATATTGGAGATAGAAAAAAAGTTTTAAGTAAAATTATATTATTTTTCACCGAAGAATCCAAATATGCTATCAAAAATGAACACTCAAATTTTAAATTTTGTAGTTGGGTGGCCGGGCAGTGCGCGATTACATGAAAACAAACTTCCCTTTACTTGGTACGGATCCCCCAAGTTTCATTAATTTATTCAAAAGTTAAGAGGAGTGGGGGGGGGGGGGGGGGACTTTTGGACCATCCTGTATAATTATTATTAATTTTAGATAATTTTCTTTTGTTAGGCTTGTAAAGTTATTATTATTAATATAATCAGCTGTCTTTTTTCAGTTTCAGTTCAACGGATATATTGTTTGACATTATGCGTTAAGTTTAATTAAGTTCATTTTATGCGAATCTTTCAATGAATTCATTTCTTAACTGAAAAATAATTTTAACCTTTATTGCTGTAATTATAAATGTATTGGGTGTTATAATTATGTTTACCTACAACTTTCATGTGTGTTTTTGTTTTCATTTTCCTCGTCGTTCTTTTTTTTCGATTAAAATCTTTTAATTAGTTATATATCGATTTTTTTTTTAGTATAATATTGACAATAATATCTTTAACAAGTTTTTTTTGTTATACTTTATGAAGAATTGAATATCGCCTACTTCGATTGATTCTTCATTCTTGTTTTGGTTTTGATCTAATACTACTTACATACTACGTTTTTATGATAACTACGGTTTCTATGATGTGTTGAAATAACAAAGTCTCTCCACGTAAAAAAAATTTAATAAAATTCAGAGCAGCCTTCAGCCACTAAAGGGCCATCATCAGTGCCGAAAAATGAAAAATGTTAATTAAAACATTGGAAGGTAGGAGCGAAGTAGTATCTTTAAGTATCTTTTAGTTTGTTATTGATATCCACAAAATGATGAAAAGTCGGATGGGTAACAAAGTTTCATATCTATTAGGACAGGAATATCTCACTTTTGTGTATGCATATAATTTCAAAATAAATACGGTGGTTAACAAAGTAATAGAGAGCCGACTTCAGAATAACTTATAAATAAAAGGGCAACACACTACTACATTTATAAATACAGTTTTATTAGATCGACCTATGAATTTTATGACCAATGAAACAAGGTTATTTTATTAATCCTTTTTTCTCTTTTACTTTAATACATTTTTTTAAAAATATATGAAATAAAATAAAATTACTTCATTTGTAGTGACATATAGAGTATAAGTATCAGAGATCAAGAAGTGAAGTGACGAGTTGTAAGAATATGTTACATATGTGTCGAGTGCTTATTGGTTCTTATAATTTGATAGATTACTGTTTTTGGCTGTTTTATTGTTATTTATTGGCATAAGTAACAAAAAAATATTTGTGTATACCAGAGCCATAATGTAATGTTATTTTTTGTGCCTTCTTTAACTGTCATTTTAAAGTAGGAATTTTTGTTTTTATTAGGTTTGTTTGCAGTTGACGAATTGCAATTGAAGTAATTAATTAATTCGTTTAAATATATAGTGACAAATGATTAAATGTCTTTTAAAAAATGGTTTGAAAACAGAGGGATGAAATATCACCAAAAATTAGTAGTTTTACTTTATTTCATTTACTAATTAAATCATATAGACAAAAAAGGAGAAGGGGAAAGAATAATTAATCAAAAAAACAGCCAATTAGATAGTTGTTTTTATTTTACCTTATTTTTCTTACATTTTGCTCTACTATATCCATTGGACACTTCTTCATATCTACTCCGTCAAATAAGATAAGTTGCGGAATTTCTTTCTGCACCATTCGTCTGTAGCTTACTACTACCTGATAACAAATTTTGATTTGTTAATATTTTAATGGGTTGAGAAATATTATCACGCAAAGAATTAAGAAATTTGTGCAA
Source organism: Gerris lacustris (assembly GCA_951217055.1). Lineage (NCBI taxonomy): Eukaryota > Metazoa > Arthropoda > Insecta > Hemiptera > Gerridae > Gerris > Gerris lacustris. Next base: position 60,788,653 of record OX578278.1, read on the forward strand.
GAGCAATGCAGTGAAATTAATCTAATAAATATTGTCAATTTGCAATATACATATATGTCTTTATCTTTACATCTCTAGAAAAGAAGAAATAATTTTTCTTATTAGATAAATAAAGTAATATTATATAGCCCAGGGTAATAACCCATTCCTATTTCAAGTAAAATGCTGTTGGTCGTCTGGACTAGAGTTAGAAAAAACAATGGTTCAAGTTATTAAAGTTGGACATTGGAGATCAATTTATATTGATTTTTATACAGTGTGTTTCAGTTTATATGAAGACAACCAAATGAATTGTTCATAGTTACGCTATGATTATAAAATTTTATCAGTGATAGTGGTTATTAAGACTAATATTTTTGTATGAATGAATTTTTGTAGGAGTCTAAATATGGCCAACTATGATTGAAATAAAACCTAGGGTTTCTAGTAAAGTCATATTAGCGTTGAAGATAGAGCAATCTTGAAATTTGACTACATTTTTGTTTGAACTCATTAAAAAAAATTCTTGAGTGCAACGAACATTCAAAACAATTGGAAAATATGTTTAATGTATTTCCAATTGTTTGTTCATTGCACTATTGATGCTTGAGATAAGAATTTTTTCAATGAGTTCATACAAAAATGGATAGCCACAATACAGCATGATAGCCTTTTCTTTATTATCCAAACAAGCAGGTGCATGTATTTCTGGAGTTGCCAAAAAGGACCCAAAAGGCGGTGGTCTGTTTGCTAGGCCCTCCCCGCTCACATACTACGCTCTTGATAGGACGCGAGGATGTCCTGTATACACTATCTGGCAGACTATACACATTAACTTAATCTTTAATTAAACCAGTTATTCTTTGTCAAGAAAACAATTTTTAAGGAATCGTTTTCGAGATTCTACAGCATTTCAAGAAATAGAGATAGTTTGTACTTACTGAGCAGGGGGTTCCGTAAAGAGATAGACTATTTAGAACTGGCAATACTTTAATCAAGTTCAAACATTCTGGTAGCTCTAGAAAATTATTGTCGCTTACATCCAGATAATATAAATTATTAAAATTAATCAGGGCTTCCAATGATTGACCTGTGGATAAGTTATGAAGTTTATCAAAGTAAATCAAATGAATTATTGTACCAAAGATGACTGTTCTTAATGGAAAGCATAAATAAATTAATAATTATAAAATCCAGATTTGAAATCTATAATATTGTATTTTAAACGTTAAAAGAAGTATTTTGTTAACAATATTAACCTTCTTAATCGAGATCTTTTCTTGATTAACTAATTTAACAAGATGGCATTCGCACGATCATTCATTTGACATTCGTTTAATGCAGTTTATAAGAGCAAATAACCAAAAAAGCTTAATTAAGCTGTTTAACGTTATATTAGTACGAGTATAATCTTTCCGGATGACGTTAGCTACATATTTGTTTTGATTTCGCTACATTTATCAGTTTGCATTTGCAATTTGCATGCTATTTAAGTGGAGATATTAAATAGGGTTGGGTAATAAATATTGTTTGTTATAAAAAAAGAAAAATAAATGTTCATTCATTTATATGTTTTGTACACTCATGAGTTTATTTTCCAAACAATTCCGGTTTAATCAAGAAAATATATGGGGGGGGGGGGGGGATAGAGAAATTTTATCTTTTATAATTACTTTGTTGAACTTACTTGTTGTTAGTTGATTTCGCCCTACACCGAGATATAAAAGTTTTGTTGGTGTATCAAATGCAAGCTTATTCAGATCTGTCATCGAGTTATTGTACAGCTCTAAAAATCTTAGATCTTTTGGAAGAGTAGATCCATCACAATCAGTCATCAAATTAGATAATAAAACCAATGCTTTGAGCTGAAGAAGTCTCGTTAAAGTTTGATCCATATTGCATATCTAGGAAAATACTATCAATTAAATATTCTGGTACTTCTTTAGATTAGAACTCCCATATGTTGTTTTAGAATAAATAATACAAGATAAAAAGAACTACTTTATATACCTTCTTTATATTGTTACTCCCCTCGGTTTTTTTATAAGGGGAGTAACAATCTAAAGAAGTGCCCGAAGGTTTAAATAATACACTACTTGTAAGTGGTCAGCTAACTTTAGAAATTGATTATTGTAACACATTCAATTGTGAAGTGATGATATTTTCTTGGTGAGTTTGAAATACTGAAACGATCGGATTGTTATTTGTACTTATATTGTATGTATTTAGATACAATTTTATCACATATTTGGATCAAATCATCTGTGATGATTTGATTTGATTGACATCAGTGGACTGATAATCATAAAACTCCGACTATCCGCTACTCACGATATTTAGCATATTCATATTCAAGTTTATTATTATTAATCGATAAAGTGATTGGTCAATTCTTACTTGTAATCTAGTTAGTCGAAGAACTTTGATGTAGTGAACAAGTTGATGCCAGGAAAAGCCATCAGGTAATTTATTAAGTAAAGTTTTTAGTAAGGATTTTTCATCTTCACACCATCCGTCCAATCTTCCTTCCAAGAATTCCAAATCCAACATCGATAATAACCCTTGACATTCATCTCTAACTGGAAAATAATGTTATTTACTAAATAATTTTAAATCGAAGTTTAGTAGGTTGTTACTCCCCTGTGTGTTTTTTTAGAATATAAATGACTTTAACTAAATAACTATTAAGACAAAGTGATGTTTAGTCCAATGTACTTTGGGACGAATATCACACTTCTGATTTTATAAGGGTAGTGGCAGTCTAAAGAAGTGCCCGAATGTTTAAATAATGCACTACTTGTATGTGGTCAACTAACTTTAGAAGTTGATTATTGTAACACATTCAATTGTGAAGTGATGATATTGTCTTGGCGAGTTTATTTAACACAGTTTTACGAATCTAAAACTGCAATTAATTACCTTACCTTCTCCGAAATTCCAATTTGTTATGAAACATCCAGTTGATGCGCATTTAATTCTCATTGCCATAGCTTTGCCAAACTTCCTACACGTGTAATCATCCATTCTCCAAGAAAGTTCTTCCTTTGTCCATTTTACGTAACTGAGTAGTCTTGCCGCAGCCCTTCTCCTTATTTCTTCCTCACATTTGTCTATTTCGGTTGGTTCGCTTATGTTATTTATTATGGGCGCATTAAATATTGCCATTTTGATTCACTGTAGATTTTGAATAATCATTTAAAATAGAATTATTTGCTGATGGTCTTTATCATCCTTTGATTGCCTAAATTACGACTTTTATAATGAAAGAACATAATTAGATTTTAAACAAATTAAAATAATATACATCTGTTGTGTTAAATGTCAAACTATATTGTCGAATTGGTCTATCATTATTTCATTTAAAGGTACTAAAGAAATAAATAATATTTAATATTAATTATTTCAACTGGTCTAACAGCTAAACCACTTTAAAAGGTCACTTATAATTACTTAATTTATTGTGACCAGCTATGCAGGAATTCAAAATGTATTTTTTTAAAATTGTCTGCTGCTATCTGTGTATAAACTGATAATTGTTTCTTTGTTTTGTATTCACTATAATGGCTAAGTAGATTAATGATTTATTCTATTGATATCTACTAATTTATTTGGTTACCTACCCATAGGGCAACGCAAAAAACTTTCTTTTTTTTTAGAAATGTGGCTATTAGGCCGACCGTAAATAGGATCCTTACCCGTCCAAGTAGTAGTCATCCGACTAATGTCCGACCAATCCAAAGATAACGTTATAGACACCTACTAGTGTACACTAGGCCCGACCGACTCGCTTGAGTACGTTCGAGTGGTCGGACATATCTAAATATTTTGGATTAGTCGGACGTATACCGACCCAAAATTGTTTAGTTGTATTAATATTATTCATTTCAGTTTCATTATGGACAGTGAACAACTAATTTCTCTCGTTTACGATCAAATCTAAATCTCACTCTTTTACAACCTTCGAGCACTCAACAAATGCAGATATCGACGGAATATGTTTAATCTTTTTGAGAAAATTGAAGTTATTCTCGTAAAAAAATTAAAATTAAAATTAAAATAACACATACAGGCCAGTCATATAGTACTTTAAAATCGCAAACGAACGGCTAGTTCTGATTTTTTAATATATTGTTAGGAGCACTACCAGTAGTATATCCCAATTTTACAGCTTCGAAAGACCTGTGATAGCTGCGTAGCACTCGAAAAACTACAAAATTTCGCACTTTATGCGGTTTTCTCACTATATCTCCTAAACTATGAGTTTTATCATGGAACATGTTCAGTATGTTTTTAAAGTAGGTTAAATTTGAGACAAGTTGTGGTCAGAATCATTTCTGTAGGTCCTATAGTTACCAAGATACAGCCCTCCAAAAATGGGCAATCTTTTCAAAGTGAAATTTTAAGATTTGGTCAACTTTTGACCCCGGAATCGTGGAAAATACTCATTTTGCGGGTAAAGCCTTGGGGAGAGATGTTTTAGCAAATGTTATAAGCTTTAATTTCATCACAGAACAATGTGTAGGTGTGATAGTTTCCGCACAATTCTTAAAAATCCAAGAAATGGAAGAACTGAATTTTTCGCAAATTTGCCCTGTTGAGTTCCCACGATGGTTTAAAGTTAGTTTTAAAGGAAACTAACTACCTTTTATTTATTGATATATATGTACATGCATATATACAAGAGATATTGTTAGGTTGGAATTGGCCGCTTCGGGGGTGGTTGGAAATCATCCGATTCAACTTCAGAAATATGTACTGGATCGTCTACGTCGCCGTCGTCGTCGTCTCCTTCTTCGGACTTCGGCCATGTGAATTACGGCGACGTTTTGGCAAGAGACGCCGGAACAAAATTTGCAAAGTGCCGAGCATTTGAGACCTGATGCATTTAGGCAGGTACAGCCACCTTATACCAGGTACATTAGGTTGGAGGAACACTTCAGCTGTGGTGATGAGTTTAGGGTATTTCTGGATGGCGCTCCCCAGTTTGTTCTTCTCATACCAGAAAAGGGCAGAGGTGGTATCACACCCAGTAAAGGCGTGGAGAAACAATTCGAATCCCAGGGGTACATCCAAATTTCCACGATTGAATGAGGTCGACGAATATTGCAAGGGGCCAGAGTCACCTCTACTACTTTTCTGAAAAAAACTTTCTTCACAGCCGATCCCAAACCACTGAGAAGGACGAGGATATCTACATCCTTTCCAGTGATTATCATTGATTAAAAAAAAGAGTTGCTCTTGTCAAGTACCACTTTAATAATGTCCAGCATCCACGACTGCTTGCTTCGTCTCAATTTCCTTGCTTTGGAAGGCGGAGCATATCAGAGCAATTAGTAGTCGTTTGTTGCGGTCGTTGGCCAGCAACTTCTCCTGGGCTATTTTTATAATAGTGGTTTCTTGCAACATGACTTTGTGGCACTGTACAGAACCATAGCGCCTTCTGCGTTCGGCAGTTTTTATGTTTCTCTCTGCCTCATCCTCAAGGTATCCATCGAAGACCACAGCAACGTTCCGTCAGAGCTGATTGAAGGTGTAGCTGACGTAACCTCCGACAATACCCCTTACAGAGTCGTTACAATGCCATATCACCTTGTGCAGTAAGTAGCCCCCATCTACTACAGCAAACGTGTTGTAGAGATACTGAGATGTTTTGAGGGAACGGAGGAAAGCTGAGTAAAACTTTTATTTTATTCCTTTGCACATACTGTCTTCTGTGAACAATGCTATTGGGTATGGAGCCAACTCAAACTTGAAATGTTCCTTCAACTCTTTGTCCGACTGCTTGATGATAAACAAACGCTGGAAGATAGTCAGTGGCTCAATATCCCCCTTTGTTCTCTTAGGGTCGTGGGATCGAGCCTCAAGTCGAGTGATAACTTTTTTCCCTCAACCTACTATTAAATTGAAGTTAGTTTGAGGACTAAAATGCAAAAAGAAATATTGGTTCATAAAAGTAAAAAACACTTAAATATCAGATAGAACTAAAAAGTAAAAAATAATTTTCACAAAATTTATATGATTTTTACAAAAGTGGGGTGATAGCTATTTTTAAAAATGGAGTTCGTATAAATATATATGTAATTATAAGGTTATTTAAAGGTAGCAGCTGTACATTTTTTATGTTATTAATGTTTATTAGGCAGAACGCAGTTCACCGGTCAGCTAGTATATATATATATATATATATATATATATATATATATATATATATATATATATATATATATATATATATATATATATATATATATATATATATATATAAAAGTATATAATAAACAAAGTAAATGAGATAAAAATATCTAATTAAGTTAAAATTAATTAATATCTAAAAATAACTTAGACAAGGAAATTATTCTGAGATAAAATAAAACTAAATTAAATTCTAAGAACCATTTTAATAATTACTTTTATTTCCCTTGTTTGTACTGCTTGTTTAGATCTGATTAAAAGAACAGGGGAAAAATGGTTTTAATATTCTGTGAATAATTTCGAATCAAATGACTTTTGAAGGAATCGAAATGGCTTGAGACTCGTTCAAGTCTCGATTCTTGGCTAATTGGAATCAAAACTTTGTTTACAGACCAATTTGTTTTCGGAAGCGTAGGAAGCACAGTGCCTTATTTCGAAACGAATTTATTCAATAGTTAAAATCAGACATTAATTAATTAATCAACATTTCTCCAGGGGACAATCTGCTTTCAGTGTGTTTCTCCAGTCAAACTAATTAATTATGACTGTTGGATCGGTATTTTAATTGAAAAACAAGAGAGATTGTCGAGATGATTACGGAGCGTTTTTCCAGCGGGTGTTAGATTTCATATTATAATGAAAATACGATAGAAGGAGTCTTATCCAGATAACACTTGGTGAATATTTCATTATACTTTTCAACTTGAGACATTACAAAATATTTAATTAAATGCCTTGAATCTCTTTTATAAATATATATATATATATATATATATATATATATATATATATATATATATATATATATATATATATATATATATATATATATATGTAGTGTAGTAGGTCGAAAGGGGGTTATAGTCCCTCCAAATGCCACTATACAGACTGAAAATGCTACAACCTTCGCCATTGTAAAAGTTATCATTTAATGAGATTTAATTTTTATTAAAATTTAAATCAAGATAAAACTTTTGACTTTTCCATTAAATGCAAGGATAATTTTTTTCAACTATTGAATGCAAGACTAAACATTTTACATTCATTCATAAAATTTTTAAAAGACAACATTTGCTTGGTATTGATAGGTGTAACACTAAACGTAACAAATTAAATATTCTATTAAAATTACTTATGTACAATATCTAAATAATTTATTATCTTATTCTCATGCCGGATGATTTTTGTACCTAAATTCCACCTTTAAAGGAGGAATTATATTTCAAATGTGCAAATCGTTTAAAATATATTAGAAGCAAATTTATTTAAATAGACGATTATAAATTTTTAATGACGATCCATTATTGATAAGATAAGGTATACTTCAAGAAATTGTACTTCTCGCTTATAATTGAAACAGGATATTCATCTTACAATAATATATTCTGGCTATAAATATCAATGGCAAATAACATATTCACGATTATATGTCTGAATTGAATCAAACAAAAAAATGACATTATTCTTCCATCTTGGTCTTTAAGTCTTTGACAGAACATTTTATGTTAATTTTGTTATCCCGACTTTTACAAATTTCCTGCAAAACCCACGTTTCTATACTTACTTAAAAAATCCATTATTTCCTTTCATAAAAACAAACGATGAATTCCATTCATTTTCTTGTCTTGACTGTATAATTATATTTTCTTCTGAGTCCTTGACAACGACTCAAAATATCTAAAACTCACCGATTTCATTCTAATATTAATAGCATCTTCAGAGAATTTGTAGTTTGGTTAGTAAATGTTAAAAAAAACTGCATGAATTTTGAATTTAATTAATTCATCCCTTTTACTCATAATGCTTCTGGACTTAAATCCCTCGTGCTCGTTTTGGGAAACCTATAGAATTTGATCGTATTATAGAGCAAGCTCTTCCAGTCCGTTTTTTTTTGTTTTTTTTTAATTCTCAGATCGATTTTTTTCAATTTAGGTGGAGGTTTATAACAATAATTCAGTTTTGCTCTTTGAGCTTGTTTTTTATAAACTTTTTTCGAAATATTGAAAGGAACAACTAAATTATCTCTTAATTTCTAGAATGTCACAAAAACTTAATAAACTTAATATAGTAATCCATTTTAAGAGGGTACAGAAACATATGGTATATTATATTAGGATTGATCTGCAGAATTGAAATAAATTGAGCGACGTGTCCTGTCGCTAAAACCCTAAAAAAAGAAGAAAAAAAACCGTACATAAATCCTTAAATAAAGGGAAACTTCAAAGCGGTTTCGATAAATGTTAGAAAAAGGGACTTTAAAGTGTACCAATAAAATACAACTTTATTCTGTTATTTAAAAAAAGCTTTCTAGAGGGTGACCTGTCGAGACTAAATAAAAAGAGAACATGTTTCAGAGGGGTTTATAAGGACAGTTAGAGAACCCGACAAGGTAGGGTGGCCAATCACACTTGATGTATAGCTTGTGGCAAGAGTAAAAAAAGAAAAACAAGCGTGTTCGGTGAAAAAACTCTTGACAAGGCTTCTGGACTAGAGAAGAGGAGGGGAAAGCTGCGAAATGTTTGAAGATACGGGGTAGGTTACACGGTACTCTGGCATAGAGCCTGGACGTTAAGCTCTTTGCTTTCCTTTGGACCGTTCTACCAACCAGATCTCTATCTATTTTTATATTGATGTTGACCAAGTATTTTCTTCCTTTTCGGCCAGTCTTAAAGATAAGGAGATGAATCCTCTCAGGCCCTTATTTGTCCTTTATAAAGACCACTTTGTACCTTTTTAAAAGATAGCATCTTTCTGTTCTATACTCCACCCACCTTCGGAATCTTAGAAAGCTTTGTATACCCTCTGTAAAAGAATCAGCGTCCAAATCTCTTCCACTTAGTTCTTTCGATTTCTTGCACGTAAGCCTTTATTTTTTTATTCTGTTGACTTCACCTATTTACTTTAATCCTCAGACTCCACAGAGGTTATACGATTAACCACTGCTTGAGTTAATAGGAACAAACTTGAATACAGTACTAAAAAGCTCGGTCTAAAACATTTATGCTTGAGTAAATTTTAACTAAGGGAACAACGTCATGTAAAGTATTCCACATGACAAAATATCTTATATTTATACTTATTTAGATAGGATAGTCTCTAAATTACTTATTTTGATAAATAATTGAGAGAATATCCTTTCATATTTTCAATGTTTTTCAAGTTTTCTCAATATTTATAAATACGCAATTGAAATAAATAATGTAATTTTATTATTAATGTTTTATAATATAAAGTTTATACAGTCAATAAAGACAAAAAAGAAACATGCATTACTTACTTACTACCCGATTTAAGCTTCTTATCAATTTGCACCGCCTCAACTATCATCTCAATCTGTGCAAGAAAGAAACCATTGATATTGTGCGCATGGGGAAGAACCCCGTCAGTGTAGTTTATTCGTTCAATAATTTTTAGGGTGGGTAGGCAAAAACGAGGACTTTATAATACATTCCTGAGCTTGACTGTCTATCTGTCTGTAATGAACCTGATCTCCGAAAGTACCCTCCAATACAACAATTGCAAGAAAATCATAGGAAGGCCCCAAAAAAATCATCCCTCAAAAACAATGGGTTTCAGATTAAGGGGTTGAAACATAATTTTAACGGAAACATGTCATGGGAAGTGTTAAATATGAAAGAGGAGGGCGCCTTACGTATAAATATACATTTGCTTTTGTTTTTGCACCAATTAATCTTTGCATGACAGATATTAGATAACAGATGAGGCGACACTTTGAAGTAGTTTCATTGAGTTTGGACAAAAGAAAAAAAAATCGGGTAAGGGGTACCTTGGAACTTTTCCTCAGTTCGGAGGCCACTAAAGTGGCCTCTCCTGCTGCCCCGCAGCAGAAGGAAGCAGCATTGGGCGTGATCAGTGCTTGGATGGTTGACCGTGTTGAACTAACTGATTTTTTTATTATTTAAAAAAATATATATATATACCTATATATACATTATTTTTATTTATTTTATTTCATTTATTTAATTATTTGAATTTTGGCGGTATTTTCACAGATGTAAACAAACTTGACGTCCAAAAAAAGTAACACTAATTAATAATTATGTTGCTCTTAAATTTTAAACTGATCTATGGAATTTGGTCGGGGGTTTTTCATATTTCTTCCGGTTCAACCGATATGCTATATGTCAAAAAGTATTTATACTTTCGGTATTATTAACCACCCAAGTTTCAAAAATCAAAAATCGATAACTTCAAAATGACGGCCGATATCAAAATTAAATTTGGTGGATTTGTTTGTCATAGAGAGAGGTGCAGTCGTGCCAATTTTAGAGAGAGGTCCAGTCGTGCATTGATCGGACCACTTTTCAATTTTTTAAATTTTTTGACTCAGCAAACTGGGTTTAAGATGGCAGAAAATTATGCAGGTAAACAAACTCTTCCTAATTAATAAATTGCCAAAGGATTATTTATTATTTAATGGTTTATTTGTATTTCATTCAATATTTTAATTAATAACTCGCTATTGTATAAATATAATACAACATAATACAATAAATATATAAATACAAACTTTTTATCAATATTTTTTCCTATATTTTAAAATAATTTTCTTAATTTCTATTTATTGATAAACTTTTTTTTCTAAAACTCAATATGCTATAAAGGGGTTTTTCTCTGCGTTCTTCAGTTAAATATAACATATCCTTTAAAGAAATAAATAAGACGAATGTAATCATCGCTTATATAGTTCTTTATTATTATTGATAATTTTTTTTATTTGCTTTTCAATTATTAATTAATAAACGTTAATGTAAAGTAAATTTAACTGAACAGAGAAGCAAAATTACATACTATGTCGATACGTAATATTAATATTTATCAACATCAAGAAATAATAAGATGAATTGTGACGGAAACGTTACCGAAATCTGTGTATCCATTCGTATAATCGGATTGTGTACGGGACTATTTGCTATAGTATTTGTCATGCCATTAGCTACTTGCACTCACCTAAAACGGCTGCACAAGGTAGGATGCTCGTTCAATTACCTTGGCTTACTGAATTTGAGGGTAAAATGTAAATGTAATTTAGGTAAGGGGTTTGAAGTCTATCTATTCAGGAGAGCTTTAGATAACATTGTGCTAATAGTGGCTCCCTCTACAACTCCTGGAAAGCTTGTGTAATGTAATGGAGGATGGAATTCTGTTTTCTGCTAACTCAGCTTTGGTTCCGCCCACTCCATGTTCTTTAAAACTCTCCGACGTCTCCTTTATCTACTTCTTTAACTTCTTTACTATACTGTTTTGTTGCGACGTCTTCTCTTTTTTTTATTTTCTTGATATCTCTATAGCTAAAGACAAAAAGATCTTCCCTTCTTTCCGGTCTCGAAAAAAAGAGAACGAACTTAATTTGGTGAACTCCCTTCGATTCCACGAGGGTCCTGGAATCGAAGGGTCATAAAAAGTCATTTGGTATACCCTTCCCGTTTTTTTTCCTCCAAAAGTATCTTATTAGATTCCCCTTTTTTTTTGCCCTAGCCCTAAATGACCTACGTACTGTGTAATAAATATAAGGTTGGGTAAAGGAAGGAAACATCAGACGGTTTGAGGAAGTAAATGTTTATTTAGTTGTCTTTCTCTGCCCTTATTCCTTAAAAAATAGATAAGCTCATAATATTTCAAAGTAAACAATAATGTGTAGCTTTTTTCCCCATTTATAAAGAGACATCATGTGTAGTTAAGTCGCACTTCTCTTTATTGTAGCCCCATTTTTGATTTCTGTATTTTAATTCTTATTTTATAATCAGCAGAACAATATCTGCTGAATTACTCAATAGTCAAAGTGTTTCTTCAATCTATATTCTGAATTAATCCAATCTACATTAATTATAGCTGTCGGCTGTGTATATATATATAATATATATATATATATGTATTTTTTTTTTATAGCACCGAAATTTTAAGATTTTTGCTGTTTAAGATTTTTATCACCTATGAAACAATTTAACAATCCTAGAAAATATGTTTACTTTCAAACTTTCCACCGTATGTAAACTTATAAACATTAGAGCGTTTAGTCCACAGGCCATCATAAGAAGTGAGTCGCTGATTGATAAAGTTTTCTTACCTTATGGAATCGCTTATTTATGCCTTGTCCACCGATGAATTGGGTATATGGCAACTGGGCGCTGGGCCATTTCTTTTTTGTTGACATGCCAAACTTGCCCTTCTGCGGGAACATTGAAAAAATATAGATAAAGTTTTGATTTTCACAGGATCGTTTTTAAATCATTTCAAAAACAGCGGTAAAGGTGGCCACCGATACGAGTGGGCCGTTTTCTTTTCAACGTCCCCGCAGAGCGATATGTTTGGGGCGGTGGCCACCCCAAACGGCCCACTCTTATCGGTGGCCACCTTTACCACTGTTTTTGAAATAATTTAATTAAACGATCCTGTGAAAATCAAAACTTTATCTATCTCTTTTGAATGTTCCCGCAGAAGGGCAAGTTTGGCATGTCAACAAAAAAGAAATGGCCAAGCGCCCAGTTGCCATATACCCAATTCATCGGTGGACAAGGCATATATAAGCGATTCCATAAGGTAAGAAAACTTTATCAATCAGCGACTCACTTCCTATGGTGGCCTGTGGACTATTGTTGTTGTAAAAAAAAAAAAAAAAAAAAAAAAAAAATCCTTAGAACGATTTATGTTCTATTCTGTCACAACCTTCATTCTTCGGGACTTCTTTAGATTGTTACTCCCCTTATAAAGAAAACAGAGATGAGTAACAATCTAAAGAAGGTGTATGGAATGTTCTTCTTTAGACTGTTACTCCCCTTATAAAAACAGAAGTGTATTCCTTTATCCCAAAGTACATTGAAATAAACATCACTTTGTCTTAATTCATAGTTATTTAGTTGAAGTCATTTTTATTCTAAAAACACTGAGGGGAGTAACAATCTAAAGAAGTGCCCATTATTCCTGCTTATTCCTGTGCAATACCTCGTAATTCATGATCCCCCACCCTCTTTTCCTTCTGCAGCATACAATTGGTATGAAGTGATCCATATATTGATATTTAATTAAATGTGGTGCAAACTTAAATGACCAAGAAACGTAGCTTGCTTACTGACTCAGTTGGCCCCTCTTATACCTTGCAGAGTCGATGGGAGCCAAAAAGTTGTCTCTCCTCTCTTGGGAACATTGCAGGACATTCCTTATTGAGCCAAGGTGGATGTGATGTCTATTTAAGGGGATATCTATTCAGTTAAATGTTCAGGGTCAGGGTGTCTATTCAGTTAAATGGATTTAACTAGGTCTTCTGCCTTCATACCAGGTCTTCAGGATTCTCGACTGTATTTTTCTCCAATGTGTGATAGCGACTTATCATGAAAGAGGTATAGTTCAATGACCAAAATACCAAACAACGTCGTCTTCACACAAAAAATTGTAATTAAAAATTGACCGGCTTCAGCTACTGTCACCTCTTTCGTGATGGTTGTTAGGGCTCTTCGAGGATGAAGATTTGCTCATCCAGTCATTTACTACGTTCGCATATCGTTATGAAAGCGTTTCGGATCCGATCCATTTTTAAAACGATACATGTTCACACAACAAAAAATACTAGTGATCGAAATATTTGTTTTCGATATCATAACGGTGACGTCACGGGTAAAACCTTCTTTCTTGTTACCTAATATGTGCGCGAATTTTTACATTTTATTTACAAGTTAATAAAAGTTTTTACAGGTCCTTTATAGTATTAGGTTTGGTTTAAAGAAGTTTTATCAGTTTTAAAAAAAGAAACGGAAGCTTACAAAATCAAATAACTAAAAAAGAGGAAAAGAGTAAAATAACCTGATATTCGATCCCCTCCACGACCTGTTCATACGAGTGTTTTGAATTCAATCCCCCGTTCCGATCTCGGAACGGGTGGAGCGGATTTTAACCAATACGATCCGTCGTTCTCCGTTCACACAGCGTTTTGAACTAGCGGATCGTTTTCAAAACCATTTCCAAAATGATGTGTGAACGTAGTAAAATTGAGAATGAACAAGCTCGAAGTTGGGAGTTCTCCTCAGTCGACATCGATGTGGTTGGATTTCAATCCCTGTTTCTCATGCTCCTTATTCATATTATTTTCAGGTAGCGAGGTATTTTTTTACTAGGATTATATGCATATATAATTTTTGTGGCTTTAATAAAGCCTCAAGAAGCTAAGTGGCCATAAATAGTAAGTACACCCAATAATATTAATTAGATATTACATTATAAAATTTCGCACTTACTTTATAAATTATTTATAGCAAAAATAGTCTATTTAAACTTTTATTTATGTCACATATATTAATTACACTGCCTAATAAATAAAGCGTAATCAAAAGTTAATTATATTCTAAATATTCATTTGACCTTTAGAATTAAATTAAAATATATTTAATGCTAAAATTAATTGGAATAATATTTCCTATATTTTATAATATGGCTCAACAAAATAATATTCATTTGATTAATCAGTGAAGAGATAATATATTTATATTTTTGTACAATAATAGTATGTAATATGATTATATATATACATATACATTTATATATAATATTATTTAAATATCTGGGACCTCAAACCGTTCAAGAAAAGAATCACCAATGAATAATTTTTATAGGATTCAAAGCGTAATGTTTATGTGCGAAAATCATGCCTTCCTTGTGCATGTTTTATTATTATTATTTTTAAATATCGAGAACGTTAATTTTTTTTAGGTCTAAATATGATAATTTGATTATGTTATATTAAATATTAAAATATTTTTATTTCGATTTTTTTTGTTTTTTTTTTCTATCATTTTATATTTATATACTTGCATTCTTTTAAGTTTTTTTTTTGGTAGAATCAAAATAATAAATATAATTTTGGGAATCAAATTCGGTTTTTTATAAATATTATTTTTCAGTTTTTCTATATGTAGATATTTAAAACAAAAAAATACTTTTAAGAGTATGCATACTGGTAAAGGGGGAAGGCCCCTGATCTTTTTTATGTATGTTTAAACTTGCATTTTTAAGTTTTTTTTGCATCCAAAAAAGAAGAAAAAATATCCATACAATTTTATGAAATATTACACACACACGCACACATACATATTTTTATATATATATATATATATATATATATATATATATATATATATATATATATATATATATATATATATATATATATATATATATATATATATATATATATATATATATATATATTATTTTTTTATAAGCGTATAGGTATAGGTTAATGTTAATTTTTTTTTCGAAAAAAAATTGTTTTAAGACTGCATGATTTTTATATGTTGAATGCGAAGGGTTGCAGTAGAAACAGACGGGAAGGGTCCCGTACTTTTTAATTTTTTTTTTTTTTTAATACAAATAAAAATGCACTTTCAATTTTAAATAAAAAAAGCGAATCATTAGCATATTCATTTTTTTTTCTCCCTTTCCTTTTGGAAAACGTTTTTAATATCTATTTTTTTTATTTTGAAAGCTTTCTCTTCTACTGTGTTCTGTAAAACGGAATAGTCACAAAATTATTTTTTTTATTTTTATAATATTTTTAATTATTTATCTTAATTTTAAATTATGGATAATTGATAAGAGTGTCCCTAAAGGGGGGGGGGGATGTTATTTCTTAAACCTATTTATTTTGGAAACTAATCCTTTTTTTTAAATAAATTGGTCTATTAGATGGAATTTATTATAATAAAATGTATTCCATTATGAGAGAATTGAATTTTCTTGAATCTGATCAGGTTTCTAGTTTATTGAAGCACTTGTATGGTATGATACTTTTTTTTTTTTTAATACCTTTATAAATTTTTAAAATAATAATACATATAATACAATTTATCATTTTTGCGAGTCATACCAATTTAATATATTGGCGCATCCAGAATATTTGTTATGTTGCCTCATTTATTTATGGAACTTAAATTATTAGGGAAAGTTCAAGAGTTTCTTCTTGTATTCGGGTAAAAATTGGAACTTTAAATTAAGAAATTCTCTTTATTTATGCCAAAGATAATTTAATATCTTTTATCATTTTATTGGAACTGTTTGAGGTGTATTTAAAGTAACTTACGTTCCTGTATCAATTTTCATTAGCGTTGTAAATTGATTCATGTAATTTTTTGTATTTAAATAAGTTTATATATTCGTTGTATATTGTTTATATCGGGTGTAAATTAAAATTATTAGTTTTTAGTTGCAGAAAAAAACAACATAAAACCTAAAGCAATTATCTGTTGAAGAATATAGGTGATAATTAGTTACTGTAAACAGTCTTTGGTTGGGCTGACTGAAGCAGGGCTAATGTTGAGCAAACACAAGTCGAGAGGATGTAATGAAACGTATCTTTGTGTCGAAAGGGTCGAGGAAACATAGTTATCGATCACTCTTCCACTTTACAAATGAGAGCCCTCCAGAAATTAGTGAATATATTTTCCTTGTTGAAAGACGGTTCTTGGAGTGATGTACGAAGTGTTTCTAAAGCCATTAGTCCCTGTAGGTAGTAAAGGTGTAGCCTCCTGTTTTCAGACAGTATAAGGGCTAATCCTAGCCACCGGAGGGTCAGCACTCATTAGAAGCCGAGGTAATGGGCCGGCCTCTAAACCCTTTGTACCCCCCTCAGCCCTAATTGGCTCTACCGGAGTGAATAATTTAATTCATCTTATCTAGCCGTTTGAGGACTTCAGGGTCTCTAATTGCTCCCTACCGGAACTCGACTTGTAATTAGTG
The DNA here is from genome assembly GCA_951217055.1 of Gerris lacustris. Lineage (NCBI taxonomy): Eukaryota > Metazoa > Arthropoda > Insecta > Hemiptera > Gerridae > Gerris > Gerris lacustris. The sequence goes on from OX578278.1 coordinate 60,805,570, forward strand.
GGGAGGGTTTTGGGTACTGGTACCCTCTTATTCACCTGATTCCGGTTCGGAATTAAGAGAGGCTAGAAGAGGAAAGGGATGAAATGTATAATTGTCGGCATGCTTACCCGGGGTTCCGCCGACTGATTTAACAATCAACAATAAAACTTTACATTCCATGAAAGTGAAACCCAAAATATTGGGCCAATTAGTATAATGAACCATCATAACCCCAAATAAAATATCCCTACTGGCTATATCATAATGTTAAAGCCAGCTGATCTAGTGAAAATATTCAATTCTCGCTTCAGTTAAATCAAATTATTAAAGAACCAAAATTCTTATAATTTTCAAATCAAAGCTTTCTTCTTGATTTTAATAAAAACAATTTTATAGTATCTCGTGGTTAATACTCAAACGATGATTTCCTTATTTCGAGCGTTAGTTCATAGTTTAGTTTTGGAGCAGACGTCTGTAATTTAATCTCTTACACTTGTACTCTTTCCTCTGCTTCGCATTGTTAAATGAGCTTTGTAAATTCCACGATGCCTCAACAGATCAAATGCTTTGGTATTAAAAACTCCACTACATTCTCTCAAAAACAATCAGCGCCAAATTAAATTGGTAATTTCTAATAAGAAATGGTAATTTGATCTTGAAGAACGCCTATTTCCGAATACTTTTTAGACCCAATCTTAATTTGCCGAAACTAGATTTCAGTTAATATTGCTTGTATAAACAATTTTTTGTACTATCAATATCTACAAACAAGGAGTATGTATAAGGTTTTCGCTACAATTATGAAAAAACCGCTGCGTTGTTCCTGAATATTGGTATAAAAAATGTGATAGAGCAAAAAATTTAAATACTTTACTCAATTAATACTCTTAAAAGGCCCGGGGGGGGGGATACAACTTTTTATTCCACTCGAATAATATGTTACTAAATCCTATGGCATTGCTAAATTTGATTTTCCACCTATACAGCTCCATGATTAACGATTTCGCTCCATAAAAATTGAGGTCCCTTTTTAAAAAAAATAGCTCTTTGTTCTTTGTTTTGCCCCTCTTTTCCGTTGTCACCTATTAATTATTGTCGTTGCTAGCTGGATGCTCAGAGCCCAGGGTTTTGCTCGCTCTACCAAGTTTCAATCATCAACTGTAAATCCCTTGATCGGCTAAACCCTTGATTGAACTTAATCAAAGGAAACTCCCCCCTTAAAAATATTCACATATTGAATTTAAATTGGACTTTTTCTCCCTACCTCTCATCGCCTCTTCTTTTCTCCCTTTATAAGTTCTATCTGAAACCTCTCAACGACTAATTGAAGAATTCGTAATAAGTTAAAAGAGTCAAGTTTAACGAATCCGACAAATAAAACAGCGCCAAGAATTAACTTGATTAAAGTCACCTAAAAATAAAAATAATAAAACAAAAGTCAGAAAGCGGTGTTAGGGGAAAACGTTTAATTGAGACGAGCATATCAGATCTCGAGCCGAAATTCAATAATTTTAATTGAAACGCTCTTTAATTAGCGTAAAATATTTTGAATTTATATTCGCAAATTCCTTATTACATAATTATCTAAATAAATCCTTCAATTAATTACAAAAATAAAATTGATAAATACTAATCAATATAATATTATAATTAAAATTATACAAAATGAGCTGTTGCGAGGGTGGAATAAATAGGTCATTATAAATTTAATTCCTTATATTCATAATGCTTTGACTCCTGTAGAAAGTGGGTTTAAATATTTAGCTTTTTTTGTGATAAGTCACTTATAATAATTAATGTTTGAAGTTTGGCTCAATCAATAAATTATAAAAAAAAGTGTCTTTAACGGCTTACTCCACAGTACTAGGTTATTAACAAATTATTTAAATTTAAAAGTGCTCATCCTATGTTGAAGAATTTTAGAAGCTTTAATGTTGCATAAAAATAAGTGTAACACCACTAGAAATCGAAACAGGTCCAAAGAACCAAGCTTTGATTTTCCCGTAGGATCTCATTACATATACTCATGTAGTTAACTTTTGTGTATTCATCCTTTTATCCATGCAAAAAAACAAAACAATTATGACATTTAGAAAGGGGGGGGGGGTATATCTTCATTTGATTTCTTAAGCTCCTCCCTTTTTTGGAAGACTATTTTTTTTAAATATGTAGTTCTTAAAATAATAATAATAATGCAATTTTAAATTGTTTTGCATAATTTATTTTTTTTTTAAAAAGCTGGCGTTACTACTTATACACTCTCATAATCTATACATATTTATCAATTACTAAGCGCCAAGTTACCGGCTATTTGCCCGAGGCTCCAGGCCACATGCCCTTGACCCTATGCCCCAGGCTCTCGCACGGTCGCTCGTTCAGATTTCACGGGGTTGGCCATTATAAAAGCATATTCTGTCCTAAAACTATATGATGTTGCACGTTTCATAATAGAATATTCCTTTTCTGTTCATCCAATATCTTTTACTGCTTTATCTATGTTTGACATGAAATGAATAAATTAAATACGTAACCTAATTTTCTACGACTTTGTTTTAAGATATTACAGTAGAGGTTAGGATTGCACATATTAAATTATTCCATTAATGTAGGTCTTGTATGTTTTTAATTTTAATATAATATATTTTTCTTTTCTCCTTTTTTTATGAATAAGGACAAACAAGATCTGGTTAGTTGTTCTTTTCCCTCTGTGTGTGCTAATTTAAATTTAATTTTCTGCCGACACCAGGATTCCAAATCCCCTTCTGCCGGGAACCCTTAACGGTCCTTGCATGTTTAATTTTCTCAAGCAAAAAGGGTTTTCTTAACAAAGTTTTCCATTCAAGAGGGCCCAAGTCGTAATTATTAACATGTACACTTTTCTTCGAGTTCCAACAATGCATTATACCCTGTTGAAATATTCAAAGGTTTCTGTTTCCTGCTGCCAGTAAAAAGGACTCTCCCCTTGTACAGACGCTATTGAGTGCATTTACGCTTTATTTCTTTTTTGCCTTGATTAAGAAATATGAGAGCTTCAAAGAACAAAAGGGCAAACTTTTTCGCTGAAAAACTGTTTAAAATTAACAATATAAATTAATTAAAATCTAATTAAAGTTTAAACACGTGAAGAGATTTTTATAACGGAGTTGAGCTGTGTAACTAAAAGAGTTGAGTTATGCAACTAAAAGTAAATTTCCATGAAATTTAACAAAAGACTTACCTAAAGTAACAACAAAACTGTGATCGAGAAAAACCTAAAAAGGAACATTAAATTTCCAAAGCTATTCAAAAATGTTAGAGAATTGCAAATATTTTCCTTGTATTAGGCTTTTAGTTAGCTGTATTCAGGGTATAAAATTTTGGAGCTGCTGTTAAGCATTGCTCTAGTGTTTTAAATTTAATATTTTTAGGACAAAATTAACTTTTTCCACTGTGAAAGGTGTTACAATAATGCTGAGTTCCTCTCCTAAATTTGATGATGGAAATTATACCAAGTGTGTTTTATTTCTAAATTTCACGCAACTTAGCTAACCATGCATTGTCATCCAAATTTCAATTTATCGGTTGAGGATAACTGCTTTAACATTCAGTTGCAAGGTTTGGTCCGAACATACATACTAACATTGCAATTTAAATAAAAGCTTGTAAATGTAATAATGATTTTTATTTCTTGTGTTACTGATCTCATTGATAGACCTTGATCAACGTTCTTATACCCATGTATGAGACTTAAATTGAAATGAATGAAACATAGTCCTTTCGCTTGTAATGACATAGAAGTAGATATGAGAGATTCCTTTTTTATAACCGAGGTAGATCAAATATACCTATATTAAAGTGCGAGCATTGCAAATGAGAAACATGTGCTTCTTCCCTGTATAGCGAATCCAAGTGATAAAAAGTATTTAAAAAAAATTATAACCAAAGGGTGAACGTAGCCCTTGAAAACAGTTTATTATACTTTCAATGTAACGTTAAATAGTCATCCTTAAGTGAAGTGTGCTTGTATGTACTTTCAGAAGTGCAGATATTAATGAATTTAATAATATAAAAAGTTATTATGGGAATTATAACACACTTACCTTCTCATTATAACTAATGAATTAGTTGTTAATATTTCAGTTTATTAGTCTGCAATTAATTTTTTTCTCTTAATTTTAATAAGGCTTATATTTAATAAGGGTTTGGCGGTCTATGGAAGGGTTGAGAGTGCGGGTAAGAGTAGTATAAGTGTTGCTGTTTTAATGGGCCTAGGTGCAGAGGATGGGCCTTAGATAAGACAAGCTAAGGCTTTATCAAATCAGAAGGGGCCTTCACCTTGGGGGCTAACGAGAGCTCGTTATATCTAAGCCTCGGGCTTTATATAACCCCTTACACTAATTATGGACAGGTCAATTAATGGTACCAACAAACTTCAACACATGCTCTTCTCTCTCCTCGCCGTCTTATATCACGCCTTAGTCTTGCCACTTTAATTTACACCAAGTCTTTAGTAGAGCACTCTGCAGGCCAAGATGGCTCTATTACTTCAATCTTGAGGAGTTACTCGGAGATAATAAACAAAACTAAGTATTAATGAACCAAGTGAGTTTGTAGGCACCAATTTAATAGTTAGTTCTGTTTCTTTTGGTGTTTGTTTGTTTCTTTTATCACACAATTACCCTAACAATCGACTACCATTATTATTACAATTACAGAATCAATCTCAAAATTATGTTTTTTTAAAAATAGTTAATAGAAGTAGTAAATTTCAGTTTTAATATAATATCTAAGTGTTGAATAATACCATCCTATTAAATATGCCTTCCTGGTAAAATCTTTAAATATCCTGTTCAATGTAATTTTTTTTTATCAATAAAATCATTTGTGAAATAATATTTTATATAATATTTCAACTTCAAAATTATTTAAAAATATCGTATACTTGTAGAAAAGAGATATAATAGAAGTGGAGCGATGTGGAAACGTCGGTATACAATAGCAGAGCGAGAGGAATTCTGAGCTTGTATCGGTGGTTAAGACTATGACAATGGACCACGGTTGTCGAGGGGAAATGGTTCTTGCATCGAAGCGGGCTTGATACCGTCATATTCATTCATTAAGCTTGGCTATAGAACGGGGCGAGAAATAGCATGGCGAGCCCTGTCCCCTATTCGAAATCTCCCGCCCGTGAGCTATGCGATTACCGCGAGCCCCACGGGGGAATCACAGACATTCTCCCTTCTCATTGAGCTTCGGGTACATTTCCCCTGGAGACGGGGAATCGCTTACGCTCCAGTTAACTTTAAAATTCTCCCCACCATACAAACACTGTTTGAAGCGACGTACACTAAGCTGTAGTCAAATAACAGGTCTAGCCGTGTCTCTCTGATTATAAATTAAACAATTAAATACGATTAATTTGAAAATTATGTCAATGATAATTGAAGCAGAGCTTGATAATAGTACCCAGAAGCTCTACCCGCTGACTAAGAAGAAAGATAGATATAAAGAGAATAAATCGTCCCCTTTGGAAAACTAAAATTATAGAGGTTTGTTTAGTTTAATGTTGATATTGATTGCTAAATATCAACTTCCATTTACCGAGGACCTTCAGAGATATTCTAACCTTCCTAGAATTTGATGCTCTGGACTGTAATATTTTAAGGGTTAGCAATATTCCCTTGTTTGTTGCATGCCTAATGTGGAGACTCTTAGAGAGTTAATTTCACTAATCAACTGTGAACTCTTTTATTTCATGATATGGTTTTATTCTACCTCAGAGTATGTTCAGAGGTGAGTTTGGGTTATAAGTCAAAGTTCAGAATTGCAGAGTTTAGGAATTGTTAAAACCAGATTTCCAACGTAAAAGTATGTACCGTATTTGTCTAAAACACAACTTATTACAATAAATAGTTCAATGTGCTCTACTTTAGAATTAAATTATTGTTTCAAGCATTCCTGAAAAGCCCAAATTATCAAACAATAGTTTAATCATAAAATAATTGCATATTAACACGCAATATACAGCTGGAGAATATGCTACAGAATTTGCTGCAATAGATTAATGCTTGAATGTTCATCTTGGTTATATTACCTATATAAGTATAAGGTAGATTAAATCTGTTAAGGATTGTTGTTTACGCTCTAGTTTAGAACTGTAACATAGAACTTCATCATAATAATAAATTTCAGAAGAAAACTTACTAAAAACGTCGATTTAGAGTAACAAAAAAGTTGAATGCTTTTAGTGTTAAATGATCCAAAAACGTTTAGTCCAGGAGATAGCGTGCAAAAAAGTGTCTGACTAACATCAAGCTAGAATTTTGTATATAAGTCAATCTTTTAGCGCCTTTTAATAAGAATATGTGGTAGGCTAAGTTCGTCTTCGGGACATAGCTTGGCAATAGGCGTTAGAAAAAAACAAACCGGTGGAGAGCGGCCATGTCTCACCAATTATGGTGGACAATGTGATTTTCGTGATCCTCAGTACTGAATTAGTTAGTAGACCGAAAATCAAGTTGATGTTAGTTTGTCCCTTGACAGATGACCACGTTGATTTTTAGTAATATTGGAATAACTAACCTATCAAGTGTGAAAATAACATCGACTTGATTTTTGGTCTACTAACTAATTCAGTACTCAGCATCATGAAAATCACATTGTCCACCATAAGTGGTGAGACATGGCCGCTATCCACCGGTTTTTTTCAAACGCCTATTGCCAAGCTATGTCCCGCAGATGAACTTAGCCGACCACATATTCTTAAAAGGCGCTAAAAGATTGACTTGTATACAAAATTCTAGCTTGATGTTTGTCAGACATTTTTTTGCACGCTATCTCCTGGACTAGTTATTTCCTATAATGTTTGTAAACTAAATTATCGATAATATAATAATTGACAAATTGAATTATTCGTTATAACTGCAGCTTCTTTTCCCATTTCACAATCTATTAAAAAAAAATAAACATATGATGATTATAGTGATGTTGGATATTGTAGGTGTGAAAAAAAGGTTTCTCACACCTACAATATCCATTATCACGATAATCTTCATAAAATATAAAAAGCGTTTCATAAACTTAATGTTTATAATTTAAAAATAAACATTAAAAAAAATATATAATACGTCTAATTAACTAATGGATTTTTAATCCTAATATGCTAGAGTAAAGCAGCTTAAAAATTTAAACTCTTTAATTAAAAAATTAAACAAACTTGATGGAATAAAAAGCTCGTTTTCAATTCGAGTGTATCGATTTTAAAATGTTCTAAAATGTGGAAAAAAATAATTTCGCCAACGGGCCACCAGGAAGTGGATAACTATAAAGGACATAGATCGCACTTTATTTCAAGAACTACTCGATGTTGAGCGTGCATGCAATAGCTCGTATTCAAAAGTATTCAGGGATATTTCTGAATACTCCTTTACAGGAGAAAGTTATCTTGCAGTAAAGATTAAAATTTGCAAACATAGAGTGTTAAGTCAAATAAGACTTGGTAATACAAGTGTAACACAGATTTGTATATATATTTGGGAGAAGTTACATATTCGACACGAATAAGCCCTGCCCGACTTGTAGCGACTCCGTACCCGATACACTTCATCACTTTTTATTCCAATGCCCCAAGTTTTCTGAACTAAGACAGAAATTCCATATAAACTCCTTCCACAACTTCTCTCTTCTCTTAACCAACCTAGACAGTGATAAAATTAATCAAATTTATTATTACGCAATTCAGGCAAATAAAATAAAATCTAAGCTCTAAATTTCAAAAAAAAATGAAACGTTTTTTGTTTTTTATTTTTATTTTATTTATTTACTATTAGCTGATGCACTATTTTCATTTCATGTTATCTTAATATCTAAGTAACTTTTAATTTCTCTCTCTCCACATTTACTGGACATTGATGAAGAATGTTTATAATTTATTGTATTAAATGAAAGAGGTCTGCGCACTTCCCCCTTTGTAAGAGAACTTTTATCTCAAGAAAATATATTATTATTATTATTATTATTATAAGTACTAGTGTTTCCACACTTTAACTTTAATATCGTGTATTTATACAAATACACGGCCTGTGTAACCTCAGACATCTCTTGTTGTTATAAATGAATTGATTATGTATGCATGCGTATCAAACTAAGAAATTATATGATCTACTCTCATCCTTAATCAATTTTCATCATCTATATGCGTGATTTGAACTACTTGTATTCACCAACTGATTAAACTTTATATATATTTATTAACGTATCAAGTCTAATTTAGTTCTGTTCTATGCAAGGAACTATTTACATAAATTTGTATATTCAATATTCCTTCGTAGCTTTACATTACGTTTCATTGTTTCATTACCCTACAAATTAAACTGTGTTTCGAGTCATTCTAATTTACTTCGGATAAATCTTTAGAGTCCATTTATTTGAGAATAGAAATTTAATATTACCGGGATGTATACTTTATGAATATTAATATCATATAAAGCAACATTATTAATGTGTATGTGTAAATGAGATAACTATTCAACTGTATTCATACACAAATACACAATAAACAAATGGTCAATTCGGAAATATATTTTTTTAAACTTTTACCTAGTCTATGTTAAGTGCATTTCAGTATAAATTATAATTAAGGTTTTTGAGTCAACCTACGTTTAATTTTGCTGATACCATCTGCCTATTAAGTATTCAATGAAGTCTCCAGTCTCCGTAGTATCCTCAAGTGAGTCACTTATCATTTGTCACATCTCCATCTTGTCCGTCAAACACACCCTAAATTATACATGTGTTAAGATTTTGATAAGAGTTAAACTGTGTCACAGGATTGTTTAAAGATTAATAAAATTTAATTTTTTAAAAATTAAAATTTAATTTTCTATAATTTAAAAGTATTTTAATTTGAAATAAAAAATGGCGTTTTTATTTTATCAAAACACTGTCATTGATACTGTGAGAAACACTTATCTACACGTTACTAATTGTACAAAACAGTTTCAAGACCTCCATATTTCATAACAATCGTTATTTAAAAACGACAATAAAATGATTATGGGGTCATCTAAGGGCTACTTTCAACAAAATGAAAATACTTATAACAGTAGATATAGGTGTTAAATAAAACAAATAATTGTGCACACGCTGAAGAGAAAGCAAGGTTCGCAGAAAGTTTAAATTATTTTGACCAAACCGTACCATACCATATCATGCAAATTTCATCAAAATCGAATGAATAGTTTTTAAGATACAGTGGTTCGTAAAAAATATTGAACGATAGACCGATAAAAGATTAAAAATGTTAACTGAAGTCTGAAATGAATTTCTTTCAAGGAATTTTTGAATTCGAAGACATAAAAAATGTTATTTTTATAAATGATAACAATCATCCGTTATCTTTGGTAAGCGCGGAAGCAATACATGATATACAGGGTGTCCCAACTTAAGTCTGCCAAAAAGAAGGGGCATATAGGGGACCCGAAAAGGAGTCAAAAATGTATTATTAACCTATGTCCTTTCAGGCTTCGTTTTCTAACTAGAGCCATTTTTTTAAAATTTTGGGCTAAGCTTATTTTTTTACACTTAAACAAGTGTATCTCGAGAACAAAGAGGATTAGCTCATAATTATAGGTATCGTTGAAAACCTACAAACATTTGCTAAAAGAAATGTTATTATCATTTTTTTATATATTTTTATTCCTTCTAGTTCAAATTTAGCTTAAAATGTCTTTTTTAAAAAAATCGAAAAAAAATTGACGGCCCATAGTGCTTAAACTAGTTCGTTTTTGAATTGTCCAGACAATGGAAAAACTTTTTTATTTAATCTCCTTTTCATGGATACCCATATCATTGTATATTAAATAGGATTTTTTTTTCGTTATAAGCACATTTATTGAAAAAAACTAATGTAAATGTGAGAAAAACTTACTTTTTCTTTAATATCTCCTCTTAATAATCATTTGACTCGACTTAATCTTAATCACTTTCAAAGTAAATGTGTGATGAAATAATAAAATTCCCTAAATTGTATAGCAATCATACAACTTGTATCTATGAATTTGTTTGATTTTTATTTACACATTAAATTTCTCCACACTCTATATACGCATCCTACAAACATCACCTGCAATAATTAATGACACAAAATAAAGTGATGTATGATTTCTATATAATTTAGAGAATGGCTGTTTACTTATAATAATTAATAAGCAAAATCAACTACAATGAACAATGATTTTTTATCAAACCAACAAAAAAAATGCAGTTTTCAACCTTAATTATTGTTGTCAATTATATATAGGTTTCATGCTTTTGGTTACTTATTTACAAGAGTGCTTATAACAAAAAAAAAAAATCCTATTTAAAATACAATGATATGGGTATCCATGAAAATTTGATTAAATAAAAAAGTTTTTCCATTGTCTGGACACAGAAACCTAACTAGTTTAAGCACTTTGGGCCGTGAAATATATATTTTTTTCCGATTTAAAAAAAAATACATTTTGAGCTAAATTTGAACTAGAAGGAATAAAAATAAATAAAAATTAACATATATTTTAGCAAATGTTTGTAGGTTTCCAACGATACCTATAATTATGAGCTAACCCTCTTTGTTCTCGAGATACACTTGTTTAAGTGTAAAAAATAGGCTTAGGCCAAAATTTTAAAAAATGGCTCTAGTCAGAAAACGAAGCCCAAAAGAACATAGGTTAATATTAATAATACATTTTTACTCCTTTTCGGGTCCCCTATATGCCCCTTCGTTTTGGCAGACTTAAGTTGGGACACCCTGTATGAAAATCCTGTAACTAAATCCAAGCTTGAACATTGAATTCTTGAATAAAGTTTGTAATCTTTATAAAAAGGGTAAATAGAGTCAACTCAGTGTCAAAAACAAGAAAACTCTGATGGTCAATCAAATCAAATCTGTGTTGCCTGCTTTTATAATGAGTTGACATTGAATTTATATACATAAAACCAAGTGTAGGTTATTTTACCGAGGTCACCAGAAGCCTTTTCTGAAATTGGAAAGCTGAAAGTTGACACACCTAAATCTGACAAAGATAACGAAGCCCGATTTTTTATTTAATGCGTATATCAATAATGTAATTATTAGAATGGCTATAGGATTTTTTATTGTACGCACTGAATTAGATAAGTAAAATTAAGACTAGTGAATCCCTTCTTGTATACACAAAGTCTGTGGCCCAGTTTAACTAACTCTTATCAAAATCTATCGGAAGACACTCCCTGTGAGTTATACAGGGAGGATTCGTTTTTTATTTTTTAATGTAATTATGTTTAGAAATCCAAGAATGGAAATGCAGTTGTGTGATAAAATGACGAAATTTTTGTTTTTATATTATTTTTATAAAAAAAAAATGAATGGATAAAAACTTGTTGTTTTTCTGAATTAAACAATGAAGAATGTTTCTAGCCTGAAGAAGCTCTCAGGCAAAATATAGCTGCTTTTTTAAAATGGAAAGGAGAAGGAAGCAATTTATTTATTTTTAAACCTAAAAAGACCAAATGAAAATAAACATCAATATAGTTGTCTATACAATAAATATAATTAAATAAGGGTTCACCACCAGGAAAAAAGTTATAATAAATAACTTCAAGATAAAAATAACTTTTTATATACTACGTTTTTAAATTTTCTGTTGAATCGTATATAATGTTGATAATATAATTGTTATTGTTATATAATATATAATGTTAGTGAAAAAAAAATAGTTCCGAATGTATTTACTTCACATAAATGACAACCATCTAGAGAGCTGATCTTAAACCTATAAAAGGACAAATCTTTGTACAACGGATCTCCCCAACACCAAATCTAATCGATATATTTGAAATAATATAAATAATACAATCGATAAATTATATAATCGATATTTCCTGTTTTGCTGTCATTCAATGTTTATCTATCACAAATTGGAGACCCGTCAAAATGAAGATTGCGTAAATATGGGACATAAAATAACTTGCGGATTTTTTCCGAACTATCTTTCCGTACAGCAAAATTTGCTGAAAAGCAAAACTTGCTGAAAACTAATTAAATTCTGCTGAAAGATGGCTAAATGTATTAAAATAATGCATTGTCATCGTGTTCCGAGCTATGCTAAAACTTTCAAATGTCAAGCTATTCGGGAAGTTAGTTAGAAATCGATTGCCAGATTTGTACCGGACAAACAAACAAACAAACAAACAAGAAAGCAAGCTAATAAACACGTAGTAAAATACTTTTTTGGGAGCATATTAAAAACTGATCTAATTTTTTTTTATCATAGAGATGTTGAGGTTTCAAATGGTGTTTTTGTTTTTTATTTTTTTTCTGTAGGATAAAATGCATCAGTAGGGATCACCTAATATAACCTCATCCAAATTTACATAAGTATTATTTAAGGCTTCTTTGAAGGGACATTTTATTTTTCGATTACGCCGATGGGGATGAAGGATTTTGAACATAGGCAGAAGCCGAGGTAAGTTAGAACCGTTGCTGAGAGGTAGAGGATATTTTAAAGCTATTAGACGAGTGTAGTTGGGCTAATGTGCCTGGCCTGTAGGATTAGGGAATCAGGCCCATTAGCCAAGGCAGGGATTAGTCCAGTCCAATTAGGGCAAGCTCTTTCCCTTCCCCTTGCCTCCCTATACATTAGTATTTCATCAATACACACAACTCTCCGGGGGCACGAGTCTTGTTTGGATCACCAATTACCACTCGAGAGTTTTCCCACCCCTCCGACTGACCAGACACTGCCGCATCTACAAGATCCCTCAATACAAACAAAAATCGTTCCGCGTTATTTACTCACTTTCTAGAATATCTGCATAAATCAGACTTGGTCAATCTTATTATCTGCGCTTTGTCTTGGATTGTTGTTCTAGGGCTTTTCAACCCCCAACTTAAGATATTCCTGTTTGATCAGACGCAATATCAACAATTTTCCAGTACGAATAATGATTTCCCGAACTATTTACTTACTAGATAACCTTTTCTCCGATGTCTTATTCTTCTACACAAAGCAATCTTCTGCTTTTAATACATTAGTCTGTTTGTAACCACAGATAAATTGTTGCTAATTTAATTTAGGGTTATAATTCCTCAGTAAAAGTTTCAATTGATAATTTTGGAACGTATATAATCATCAATCATATTTCCATTAGGAAATAGACAGCCAATTTGTGTGGCACATTGCTTCCTCGCAACTTATCACGTAGTTTACTGATGTTATGATTTTACAACCCATTATTATATTAAAAATGTCAAAAGTGTCTTGCTCCGCTTCAGAGGACATATGTTCCTTGATGTCAGTCAGTCTGTCGCTCAATTTTTGTGAACCTACATATCTTAAAAACTACTCGTCTGATTATGTTTAATGAAATTAGATACATATGTCATTATTAGCCCATTTTTGGTCACATATAAGTTTCAACCTTCTGCGTCCATTTGTTTCTCTTCCACATGCGCACAAACATACATTTATTTAAACCGTCTGCGCTCTTTAAATTTGCTAAATTAATACTTTTATTCATGTAAAATAGTAGTCTGCCAATTAGTGTGGCTCAAAGCTTCCTCGCTTCCTACGTCACATACTTAAATGATTTTATTCTTTTACAACCCATTAATGTCAAATTTATTTAATTTTCCCCCGGTTTTTGAAATCTGTAGAAATTGTTTTGCTTTTTACACTAATCAAGTATCAATTTAGCAAAATTTAAAGAGGTCAGAGGTTTAAATTAATCTGGGGCTATCTGTGGGCTGCTCTCTGCATACATCTAAACACTCATACTTAGGGTGACCATAAAAAGTTTAGTCCAAAACGGGACATTGAATTGGGGAGGGGGAGGGGGTGTCGAGCTATTGCAGCCCCAGGCGATAGGGTGTGGGCATATTTTGCTGTGTGGACAAATTTTAAGGAAAAATTAGCATTCTTTGGATAACATTTTTTCTTTGGACATTAATGGGTAAATTTGCACAATCAAGACCACCTATTTCGGACTGTCCGATTTACTTCGTTTTTTATTTTTTTTTTTTTAATGAACTATTCCTTTTTACATAATAATAACGAATCCGGTTGTAGTATCTCGATTAATTCAATAGTATTGGTTTTATATAAAATCATAAAGAGTCACGTTTTAGGGTAATGATGAAAGGTTATAGTTAGATTAGGTCAAATAATACTAACCATAACCTAAAATAAACATAACCCAGTGGCGTAACTAAGAAATCCGGCGCCCCCCCCCCCCGCAACTTTTGGAAATGCGCCCCCTATAGCTTACAAAATTCACCCTCCCTCCCCCCTTTTTTACCCTCTTTGTTAGTCATTCTGGGGCAGATGGAGTGGGACGATCCAGTGGCTAGGTCTGGGGGGGGGCACATTCTAAGTCAGTTAAGATTGGGGGGGGGGGGGGTATTCGCAGTGATAACAAGAAAAGGGAACTACTTATTCAACAAAGCAGTTGCCCCCCCCCCCCCCCCCCAAAAAAAAAAAAAATAATGTACAACTTATAAACCAAAAAATCTCCGCGCCCTAGTAACACTAACTGTTTTGGGGGGATTTAAGGGGGGTCCGGGGGTCCTTCCACGGAAAATTTTGAAAATATGACCTCTCAAAGCGCTTTTATTTCTGAGGTGAAATTGAATATGAGGTGAATGTAAAAAATATGTATTAAAAAAAAAATTCGGCGGTATTTTTTTTTTTAATTTTTGGGTCTGGGGGGGGGCACGTGTTTTGATTTCTTACATGAAATATAGTATCAATTTAGTCAAATTTAAAGAGCGCAGACCCTGATTTAAACTCTTAATTTGTTTTTTGTTTAATCTCCCAAAAATAATTCCGCCTAAATAGAGGTTTTTGTTTATTTTTATTATTAAATATCTTTGTTTACTCATTTTTCGGCGCCCCCTGGAGCAGGCCCCCCCCCCCGCGCCGCGGGGTTGGCGGGGGCGCTATTTACCCCACTGCCATAACCTTCCATAATTTTCCCTGAAATTAAAACAATACTTAAAATTAGTTAAAAAAAAAATAAGATTGAATTTATGGAAAAGCTACTGAAATCGTTTTTGCAGTCCGAAGTAAGATTTACCCCTCATAATAAGTATCATATTCGTCATCATTGAATAACTGTGATTCACTTCAACACCATGTTACTATGAGCAACTGATTTAGATTCTGAAGATACCTGTTAAGTAGTCGAAACCGGCTAATTTTTATTACAAATACTTTGTGTTAAGTTCTAGTGTTGTTTTGTTTTTTTGTTTTTTTTTCCTTTTAAAACTGATGACGAATAAATATCACACTTAGGAGAAGGAAACCGTTGATATACAACATATTTATTAAGATTTAAAACTTCTCCAACTCATTAAGTATGGGCCAAGTTTTTCATTTTACCCAGACATTCTGGAAAATGTCCCATTTCCCAAAAACGGGACATTTTCGCAAACCGACGGGACGCCTTCAAAAGCTTAAAATAACGGGACTGTCCCGGTCAAAACGTGACGTATGGTCACCCTACTCATACTGTCTGAATTTCATAAAAATCAAATAAGTAATGTTGAAGAAATAGGTGTATGTTTGAAGGCATGTGGAAGATAAACAAATGGACGCAGAAGGATGAATCGTATGAGGGATCAACTAAGGGCTAATTCTAATTATGACCTACCATCCAATTCCATTTAACATAATTAGACGACTAGTTTTTAAGATATAATTTTTTTTTTGGTTCGCAAAAATTGAGGGACAGACAGACAGACTCAAAGTCAGACACAACATCAAAAATGTTCCCTGATGTCTGAAACGGATTTTTTTCTTGGAATTGTTGAAATGGGAGACATAAAATATTTTCGTTCTTCAGAACGATCACATACATAGCTTTCATTACCTTGGGTAAGCTCGGAAGCAAAATCAAAACAAATTATGACCTATCATCCAAATTTAATTAAAATTCGGACGAAAAGTTTATAAGATATGATGGTTCTCAAACATTTATAGAACGATAGACAGACACGAGACCAAAAATGTTCCATGATGGCTGAAACGGATTTCTGTCTTTTTGAATCAGTGACATCAGTTCGTTCTTCAGAAAGATCTCATAGCTTCCCTTACCTTCGGTAAGCTCGGAAGCAAAAGTATAATTAGGTTATGTGGCATCATTGGTCTAAATTGTTAAGTGCTTTTTAAGACTGAAAACCATAAGAGTATCTTGGCTTCTTCGTTAGTGCTATCTAAGACATGCAATTGAAAGAATTAATTGCTATATTCATGGAAGTAAGAGATCCATATTACAGCATACAAGCATAATTTTTAGTGATTGTATCAATTATGTTATTAACTCGAAACTAAACAAACAAAAATAAGCAGTAATGAATTATAAAATATAAATAGTCTGTGTTGTCATTAAAAAATATTCACTTAATGCCACCTTTTTTGATCATATTGTAAAAATGATTCTTCGTTGTTTTACCGCAGAGATATAGAAAAAGCACAAGGAAAGGAAAAAATAGCATACTATTAAGGTAAATATGGCTTTACTTTCTCAGAATAACAATTTGTTATCTCAATGATAATCATTATTACAATTCATTAAAAAATGTTAAAATATATCTTAATCTAACATAAAGTTCGTTTTAAATTTAAACGATAAAAGAGAAGTGTTACATTTTTCAACTAAATATTTTCAATTTCAAAAGTAGTTAAACAATTATTGTTAAGTATTTTAAAAATGTAGTTATTTTATTTTAAAGATTTATTATTTATCTAAGTAAATGAACTTTTCAAATAATTCTTATTTATAAGCAAGAGCCGAATAAACACAATTGGTCGAACTGCAGAACATTGCATTACAGCATTCAGAGTTTGCATTACACTAAAACAATAAAGAAAGAATAAATAATTGTTTAACTTAATATTAGGTTTGATATTGTATTATTGTAGATTAGGGGATAAATAATGTGGTAATAAAAAATTAACAGGGATTATACATGAGACGCAGGTCACATTTTTTAATACAAACTACATATTTAATAAATAAACATATTTAAAAGTAATACATAGTATAATACCTGTTCACCATATGTTTTACAGCCAAAAGCCATGGCACATACTGCAGCTACTACAAGCACTAACAAAATATTCTTCATTATTAAATTAATTCAAATATTAAATTTATTTAAATTTATTTGTACATATATACTACATCAACACCTATTTGTTATCTTATGATACCGCCTAATGTTATGCTAATTAGGTTACATACGTCTTCAATATGCGATTAAAATCCTAATCAGCTGTATTCTTGATTAGACTGAATTTTATTCCCATTGAAATAAATGGATGTTTCGATGATAACCTTTGACTAGATAAAATAAATTATCAAATTTAGGTTTATAGGTTTTATTAACTCCTTTTGTACTTGGAGGCAGTGGTCTAGAAACCTTGTTCATTTTGATTGTCTACTCGATGTGATCATGGGTTTGAAATATGTCTCACCTCTCTGGCACCTGGGACTCTAACTCACCAGATATGTGGGTGTTCAGATCTTGGTATATTTTTCGTATTTTCACTGTTAATAAAGGTCACTAGGCAACATCTTTAAATATCATCTATCACCTTCCTCACTTGCGAGGATGCAAAATAATCAGTCCGAAAAACTCCTCATTTACAAAAGTGACCCTGAATTTAAATACGATAAAATCTTATTTTTTTCCGTGGTAGGCTGTGAAATAGTAACTTTAGAGCCTAATAGACATAGCTAAAATCCATTTTTTCATTACGTGGACTTAAAAAATCTTTTCATTACTCCTAGCTGTAAAGAAAAAATCTTTTACGTCCTAGGAACTAAAAGATTTTTTATGTCCGGTGGGTAGTTGTCAAAACTTCCGTTAATACCGCTGCAGTCTTTGTAGAAATGCTTCTAGTACGATTAAAATCCGCTAGATGTCAATGCGTTTTATTTATCTTTTCTTATAGTGTAACCTCTTTTTAAGGTTTCTTTTTTTAAGTCTTAAGTATGAACTAATATTTGTTATTATTATATATTGATTAGTGATTAATATTTAATGTTTTTTCATTGTCTGCTACCTCGGAAAAAATAGCATATGCTACGCGACTGTGAAGTGTTTTTTCTTTACCTTGGAATATTTACTGTCTCGCTTCGCTCGACAGTAAATGTAATTGCCGCGGTAAAGAAAAAACTCACTTCACAGCCTAGTAACATAATATACTATTATTTATTTATTATTAAACTTATTTAAAAGTGTTTAACGGGTGATTGTTTACATTGCGTTTTCAATTTTTAGCTAAATAAAACTTGTTTTCATTGATACCTCGGAAACTGGATTTTTTTTCCTGGGGAATCGACATAAATGGATTGATTCGTCTTTAAACGGACTACACTTTAGAATTATTTTGAATCAAATTATTGTAATCGTTTTCGAGGATTTTGCTTCCGAGCTTTCTTTTTGCTTATGAAGGTAAAGCCTCGTCCAGACTGCCGAACCAAACAGAGGAAACGAGCCGATCATTGGTCTCTGCGCATGCCCAGTCTGATATGCGCAGGCGTACTTTAGACTGGGCATCCGCAGAGACCAATGCTCGGCTCGTTTCTTCTGTTCGGTTCGGCAGTCTAGACGAGGCTTAATAGAAGTTATGTGATCGTTCTAAAGAATATAAATATTTTTTGTCTCCGATTTCAAAAAATCCAAGACAGAGATCTGTTTCAGACATCGGGGAACATTTTTGGTTTCGTGTCTGTTTGTCGATCTGTCACTCAACTTTTGCGAACCAACATATTATCTTAAAAACTACAAGTCCGATTTTAATGAAATTTATAGTTTTTGTGCACATGTGGAAAAGAAAGAAATGAGCGCAGAAGGTTGAATCTTATATGGGACCAACAATGAGCTTATTATGTCCTACATACAAATTTCATTAAAAAGAGACAAATTTCATTAAGGGGGATAAGATATATGTTGATTCGCAAAAATTGAGCGACAGACCGACAGGCAGACACGGAACCAAAAATGTTCCCTGATGTCTGAAAAGGATTTCTGTCTTGGATTTTTTTAAATCGGAGTCATAAAATATTTTGGTTATTTTGGTACGTAATAGGATTCGAGGAAGCTATATAGCTGTGGCATTTGCCACACTAATTGACAGTCTATTTTTTTTAGAGAGATTTTGAGGAAATAACCCAAATTTAGAGGTAATATCCATTTCTCTATTTCAGCTCAGGGTATAATTGTGCAGAACATTGTCGTGTATGCCAAATTTCATTTAAATCGGTGGAGCAGTTTAGGCTCCATGCGTTTGCAAAGACGACACACTTTTTTAAATCGTATTTTTGCTTCATCACAATACTTTCTATCTATAAACTAGGAACGCATATGAGAAAGTTAAAAGTTAGTTTAGTTTAAAAATAGAAAGTTTTAAATAGGAATGAAGGAACGTTGAAACTAGAGCCAAAATCAATCCTTAAGCAATATTCGATCAACCTCAGATTTTTCGTTTAAAACATCAACATCAGTGATTGTTATTCTCAAATATTAGAGGACAACAATCACATATTTGTTAGCATGTTCCGGGCTAGATTGTTTTGATTGTGTTCCCACTTACACAGGTGGTTCCTAAACATAATAAACATGATCCAATGAGTATCTTTGTGTAACTTGAATTAAATTACATACATTTTAATTTGTTGCTCAAGTCATGGAGTAATCAATATTACCTGAAAACCTAGAAAGGTTGCACGAGAAACTTTTGTTAATTTAATTTACTATTATAAGGGTTTAATAGCAGTGGAATGAAAATGATTGAATATTGTTATTACTTATTTTTAGTTTATTAGTAATTAGAGAAACAAGTTAAGTGGAGACATTTTGTCTCGTTTAACTTGTTTTCCAGCTTGAAAACACAATATTGAGTTAATGAAGCACTTTGTTAAATGTATAAATGTTTGAGTTTGTTTGCTTACATAAGAGAAGAGAGGGAGAGTGTGAGAAATTAGTCTAATTATGGCTGGTAGAAGTTGTTTAGCATTCTAGTAAGGCTTTCTACAGTTTGGCAATTCAGTTTTTACTGAAACTTACGATATTTAGTCAATTTGACTATACTTGAAGTAGTTTGAATTCTATTTTAGAACTCAGCTTTTAAAATTGATATTCTCAACACAATCTAGTTATTAAAATGTTTTATCTTCTCGAATTAATTAAAATTCTTGATGTATTAAAAATTAAGTTTAATAATTATGTAAAAATCAAAAATTAAAGAGCTAAACTTTTTTTCTCTTATCTATTTTTATATAATATTTATTATTTTGATGATTTTATTTATTTATTACTTTTTTATTCGGTCTTTTTACTTCCTCATAAACGCAGTATACACCATATGTAAAGAGAAAGTATTATGTTAGCACGGAATAGTGGTTTTTAAAGAAATATCTGCCTGTCG
Organism: Gerris lacustris; assembly: GCA_951217055.1. Lineage (NCBI taxonomy): Eukaryota > Metazoa > Arthropoda > Insecta > Hemiptera > Gerridae > Gerris > Gerris lacustris. Next base: position 60,825,981 of record OX578278.1, read on the forward strand.
TCTTTTGTCTGTCTGTCACCTGTGCAGGAGACTACGGGACCGCGATTACAATTAAATTTGGCATGCATGTTCAGAAAAACATGCCTTAAGGCGAAATTAAAAAATTCAAATCTCGAAAACGTTATCGACGATTTTGATTGATCAATTTAACGTTAAAATACGTTTACCTGTGGAAAATTTAGTGTCCGAGATTTTGATGAGTATATACCTGATTGTGCTGAAAATCGAAAATGAGATGTAAATAACACCTCTTGAACATTTCTTAAATGAGTTTAATAATAAATTAATTTAATTAGTTCATTAACCTAATTAGGCAATGAACTTATTCCTCTCAAACTTTTTCCAAGATATTTTTTAGGGTCCGTAGGCAAAACCAAGGACCCTTATATTTTCCTGCGTGTGTCTGCGTCCGTTCGTCCTCTCGCGTGCTCTCACGGCTACACCTTTCGTCCGATCACTTTGAAATTTGGCATGTATGTGTCTTGTACCTACTTACATATTTTAAAAATGTAGCGACATAAAAAAAATATTTTTCAAAAAAATTAGGGTAAAAAAACTTAAGGGTTAATTTTTTTTTTTTTTTTCGACACCGTGAGGGGTATCATATGAAAGGGTACGTCGAGCTGATTACAAAAATATATAATTATTTTGTTATAACTTTGATAGGGCGAGCGTCGCAAGTTTTAAGTGGGTGTGAAACGTGCCCCCCCCCCCCCCCCCCCCCCCCTCTATCTCGCTTATGTGAAGTGCAAAAAATCTGGAACAATACCTGAACATTCTTCGACCAAAAGTGAAGATACCACTTTTTGGAAATTTCGAAAAAAATATTATTTTATATTTTATTGACAAAATACGCGTTTTTTATAATTATGGTTTTTTTGATGTATTTATATGATTGAAGTCCGGTTCAGTGGCAAAAAAATACTTGATCAGAGTGTGTTTTGAGAATATCAGACCCTTAGAGTTGTTCAAAGTAAGCTTTTTAGCATTTTAAAAAAACACTGTTTATATAACACTTTACAGTTAAACACTATATAGTGTGGCCTACGGACCCTCGCTTTGTGCTGACTAGCACACACTTGACCTGTTTTTTTTTAAGAATTGTTGGGGGGAAAACACTGCGTTTTTTTTATAAAATATGTCACCTATGAAAAAGCCGTTGATTTGTAAAGATTTCCTTTTTTTATTAAAGAAAATAGAGGGAGAAAAATATTATACTATGTTACTAGGCTGTGAAGAGGTTACACTATAAAAAAAGATAAATAAAACGCATTGACATCTAGTGGATTTTAATCGTACTAAGAAGCATTTCTACAAAGATTGCAGCGCTAAAAACGGCAGTTTTGATAACTTCCCGCAATACAAAAAAAAAATGTTCACCTCCTAGGAGGTACCTACTCAATTTTTTCAATACAGCTTAGGAGTAATGAAACATTTTTTAGGCCGTGTATAATGAATAAATAGATTTTAGCTATGTTCTTTAGGCTCCTAAAGTTAGTATTTCACAGCCTACCACGGAAAAACTAATTTTTTTAAGGGCACTTGTACAAAATTGATAGAAAATCAAATTTATATTTTTACTCAGGGTACCCTCTACCCCACATGACGCATTTTTATATTCTTATTTGTATATAGTATTTAGGCCACTGAACAAGTTATTTCACTTCATTGTATGCAAGAAGCAGGCATTTCAATTTTACTTTTATTCTGATTAGGTATCTATGTATTATCTTTTTAATATTAAAAAAATTGGCTAATACCTTTATGTAAGAGTTATTTTTTAGTATTCATGGATTGTAAATGATTTTCTATAAAAAGAAGGATGTTACTTTAATTGAAAATTGATTGGCGGTAAATTGGATGCAATCCTTTGGCGCTTAATCCCTTGCAGCGCTTCGAACATGAAGGTAATTTATTTCTCTCCTCTTCCAACTTAATTAAAAGTTTCCAAGTTTGAAAACGAGAAGTAGAAGGATGGGGGCGTGCTTTAAGAGAGGTAAAACAAAACAAAGAACTTCTTGTTATATTCTTAAACTATCTGGCACGGGGAGCGCTTAGGTTCTGGAAAAGCCTTCCTTTTTAACTGTCTCACCAATCAATCTAACACTGCAACCTTGTTCCCCTATACATCTAATCAGTCCACCCTTTTCCTTTCCTCTTCCATCAAACTGGATTTTTGCTTTTACTTCATTTTCCTCGTTTAAGTATATAAAAATAAATATAATAACAGGGATTCAGGAATAAATTTATACGTCATCCATTTTTGTTATTTTACTTTGTCTTTATACGTATCATAGTAGCTAGAGCTAGAGAGTATTTTGATTGATTTACACATTTTAGTTTCACGTCTTGGGTCCCTGAGTCCAAAAAATTGATTATAATTAAAAAAATGTCTGTCCGTAGTATGTACAGACGTGTGGAGCCCAAACGAAAGTGACCATTTCGACTAAATTTGGCATATATGTTTAGAAAAATCATATGCACAAAAACGTTATGACGGTTGTGTTGAAATAATTCTATTGCCCTCTTCAATATGAATTTCACAGGAAGTTTATTTTATTGCAGTTACTTAATCCCAGATTTTGATTTGAAATTGTTAAATTTAAATTGTATGGCTACAAAACATTATCAAACTTACGTAAGTACGTGAGGCGATAATCGCCGGTATCTGTACGATTAAGTTAATATTATTATGTGTAATATTTTAATAGTTGCATATTCTTTTTCTACACTTCAAGACCTTTAAATTGATGTATAACATGTCATGGTCACTAAAAACTTTTATTTTTGTCGCCCGCCATATTGGCCGCCATCTTGAAAAAATAAAAGTGAAATTTTAATATGTTGTTGCATATTCTTTTCCTACACTTCAAGACCTTTAAATTGTGACTAAAAAACTTTTTTTAATCACCCGCCATCTTGAAAATATTAAGTGTGAAATTTTATAATTGTACATTCTTTTTCTACACTTCAAACCCTTTAAATTGATAACATTTCATGGTGACTAAAAAACGTGGTGTGTGTTGAAGAAATTAGCCCAATTAATTAATTTACAGGTTGTTGTTAAGATGATTTTTCAAAAATAGTCAAGAGTAAAGTACCTTTGTTTTTAAAAATATCAAAAATATTTACTAAAATAATACGCACTGAGCTATGCATAATGGTTGATGTCAGCCCATTTAAATAACCTTTATATTATTTTTATATTTATTTTTATAATATTAATTCCTTGTTTTACAATAGATAATTAGCATTTTGTACTTAGTGGTTTTGAAAAAAAAGGTTAGGCGATGTACATCATTATAAAAATCGTAACGAATCTTCTCTTTTTCTTAAAGACCTTTAAAACGATGTACAACATGACATGGTGACTAAAACTTTTTTTGTTTTTAGTTTATTAGCCGCCATCTTGAAAATATTTACTGTAAAATTTGAATAGTTACAGTTACATATATTAAAATTGATTATTTTTATTTTTCCACTCAAGACCTTTAAATTGATATATTATATTATATCATGCTGACTAAACATTTTTTGTTTAGTCGTCCACCATATTGGCCACTATCATGAATATATTTTAGTGTGGAATTTCCTAAAACTATAGGTACAGTTGTCACAAATGCTGAGATGAATTTAAGTGCCAAATTTCGTTGAAATTGATCAATTTTAATCCAGTTATCGTTAGACAAACAGTACACACAAACTTTTCGAAGCCCTGAAAATAAGAATTCACTACGCTCGATCAATAATTTAGTTAAGCATCATAGTAATCTTAATACAGTTAACACACTCGCATTTTCTCAGGTCATAATTGATATATTTCGCACTCGACGTTATCGAGTTGATATGAAAATTGCCGCTCCTTTCGTCATTTAATGATCTAATGATTACCGAGAGAATAAGGCCTTTAAAAACCTTGATTGGTTTACATCTGAAAAACGTTATCGTTAACTGATTGAATAGTTATTGACTTAATTGCCCAAACTGAAATGAATAAAGATATAAAATAGCATTTTCTAGTTGATTAGAAGTTAAACCTTATACTTTTTCTCGAAGTAGAGATGAAAAGATAACTCTCTAATGTCATTTCTGTTCTTCGTTTAGCTCCGCTTAAGTTAGCTATTTTTTAATGCTTCAATCTCGTGGTTTAGTATCATTAAACTGTTTGGCAAAAGCAACGTTTCTCAAATATCATTTAACATTTCCCTTATCATTAATCATTGGTTGAAATGTACTTAGTATACAGAAACAAATTTCCCTCGGGTTTTTCTCTTTTAACATTTTTTGGTAAATCGTTTTATTTGTTCTAAATCCGTTTTTACGTTTTTAAAAAATAGAGCTATGGTCATTAACCTTTAATTCTACATTATTTTCTTAGCTTTGAAACTGATAAGGGTAGATTTGAACATGTACATGTTTCCTTAATCGTATAAATAGTGAAATAAATAATTTTACTAAGGTAAATGACTAGGTTTGTTAAAATACATAATACCAAAACTGGACGTTTTCAAAAAACAAACACCTTTCAAAAAACAAATAAATGTTTCTTCAAAAGAATTATTATGAGTTAAATCTGCCATAGACGATGACAATATTCGTTACTTAGATATCAAGAAATTAATCAGTAGATAATTCTTAAATATTTAAGAGGATTATTTTTAATGTACAGGAGACTACTATATTTGGCAGGAAACTCAAGTCATTGAGCTCACTGTAGTCATTGAAACCCTAACTCAATTAATTTTACTATAAATGGAACTTTATCTAAAATATCGATTTTAAGATGTTGATGGATTTACACGTTTCGAGGCCCCCTCGAGTCTAAAAAAGTGGTTTTTAAAAAATGGCCGTACGTCGTCTATGCAGAAGCGTGGAGCCTAAACTAGAGTGCCGATTATGACTAAATTTGGCATACATGTTCAGAAAAATCATACCCCAAAGCAAAATCGAGAAATAAATTTGGGAGCGCTGCCCCCAAAAAACTCTGAAAAATAATTCTTGAAAACTTTTGATTAAAAAATTCTAAAATGTAGGCAATTTAAATACAAGTCGTTTTCCCGGGAAAAAGCTAGTTTCTGAGATGTTAATAAAAATAAATCTGATTTTTTGAAAATCGAAAAGAAAAAGCAAACAGCATTCTTTTGACCGGTTAATGTTAAAAAAAAAGAAGTTACTATTGAATTTAAATAGAGTTTCTACAATATGAGAAAGTTTGTCTGAGATGTCTCGGACCGATTTTTTTATACGAATTGGAAGACGTCTTGAATAGGCAATAGGCAATTACCATAGCAAATATTATATACAAGTCCTAACAACTAGTAACGTAGGGGCATACATCTGACAAACCCCTAATAATTAGACATGTCTCAGAGGTCGTTAGTATTCTTAGATGAGAACCTTTAGGACTCTTTGTGACTTCTTATAGATAAGGGTACAGTTCTACTTGAACTCTTGAAATGCTCCAGAAATGCGCAATATAACTATAATACTCAACTAGTAGCACTTCATTTTAATTGTAACGTCATTCCCTGCAACTAGTAGAGCTTCTATGCGGATCTCTCTTGCGTGAAGGACCACTTGCTGTTTCGCTGTTTATTCACTTTATCGTGAAGATGCCTTATGTGGAGCTCGTTTATTCGCTTTCGATGGGCATTTACGATTGCAAGTTAACTAGTAATTGGTACATTCAAACTTCTGGTATAGTCGCAACCTAAAAACTGTCTAGTGTCATTCGTAATGTCTGAATCTTGTCTTGAATTTGAATTGGAACAGATCCTCTCTATTTCAATGCATAATATTAGAAGCTGAGCCGTTGACTTCAAGTATATTTAATTACGTTTTCGTCGGACTTATTTTCTAGTGAACATACGTTTTACTTTAAATTAGATAATTCTTCATGAAATTGCTTAAGTCATTACATAGATTAACTTACCATAAAACATTATTGAATTGTCCAGATAGAGTTTCATAAAAAAAACAAATTTAATGCTGGTCTAGGTAACGCGAAGCTGTAAACACATCGTGATGAACGACATGTCTAGGTACAAACTGCAGTTTAGAGTGAGGGTGAACTTGCTGCGAAAAACCACTTAATGGATTGGTGTCTTTGAGAGTTTTACTGTAATTGGCGATCCTAAAGGGCTTGCCTTGGCCCCAAAGCTAGGGAGCCCTTCATTTATTAATGGTATTTGGAAAGAGATGGAAGACTTGAGACTTCAAACGGGGATGGTCATCGCTGACCCTGATGCATTAACTAAAGCCTAGGGTTTAACTTATATTTACTTACTAACTTCTCTTCCTGGCTAACTTGGTAGCTTGATTGAATATTTACTATGTGCCCATCTTGCATTTAGGCCGGCCTTCTACGGTTGAATTACTTAAAAGTTTCAAAGTATACTTACATGGTTATTCATCAGTGTCGTTTTAAATATTTATTTATCACTTCATTCTGTCCAGTGCAACATTCTCTTTAAACAAATAGATCCTTTTTATAAAATTTAAATGAAGTACGTCCTATTTAACGACAGCTACAGCGCAAAGACTTAAATTTTACAAAAACAGGGGTAACACACTAATCAAGTGATAAGATTTCCTCACTCAGTTTGACTTTTTAAGTTGTATACCATTGTTTTAAATTACGGACCATTGGAAAGAATTTGATTCAAAAGAGAAATCTAAGTTCACAGTTAGGCTGACTATTTATATTAATATTCTAAGTAAAGAGTATTATTAATGGGACGGCGCAAGCCCCTTGCGCCGTCCCATTACTAATTCCAAAACAATCTTCGATGCACAGTAGTTGTAAATATTGTGATACTCAACATTCCTTAAGATGCCTCAACTTTAATCAATTTAAATATGCAGCTTACCTCCCCAGGATTCAGTTATTTTTTTACATTAAGTCAAGAGCTTACATCTTTGACAAAATGATGTCGAATGTGCATTGCTCAAGGTGGCGGCCATTTTGAGCAGCTTCTGCCTTGAGATACCATGGTAAGTATATTTTACAATAATAGATCTTCTAGTTAGAGAACTAAAATTTCAATTTAATGGCCGCCACCTTGAGCAATGCACATTCGACATCATTTTGTCAAAGATGCCACAGATGATAATGTCACGTTTCTTTGCCCTTCTCCAGCTGCAAGCACGACATGTTTTTTTCTACAAAGGTGGTTTTTTCGCCCACTTAGAGTTGGAATATTGTGAAGTATTTGGTATCGTTTTAAAGCTTATTAAAAGCGCCAATTTTTCCTAACTGTGTATGTAACTCGATATGTCCCATTCGGGTCATATCGATAAGTGGGCTCAAAGTTTTTCAGATTTTTTAAAAAAATCTATTTTTTTGTTTTCAAACAGCTCTGGGTCACACTAAAAAGGCAACAAATCAACTAAAACATATATCATTTTATAGGAAATTTATTTTTTTATCAGTATTTTAAGGCAAAGGTTGATTGTTTTTAACACAGTCTATTTTCGCCTATAGCTCCTAACCTGTTGAGAATTGGACTATAGCTTATATGAACTTTTTTGCTCCAAATGACCTGTAGATATACCCCTTTTTCTATGGCCATCTGAAATTAATACACACTGTATAGTGTGTATAGTCCTAATTCATTTCTATGAAGCCTTTGGAAACGAAGCTATTTAGGCATTTCATTAAACGCTTGGCCTACATTATAATAGAAACATAGCCGCATTGACTTCTAGCATGAGCCCCGAGTAGAGCGCGGGGTGAAGACTGTTATAAAATATTATTGCTATAATGATTCAAATAAAGGAATTCTATAGATATAGATAAGGGTGAATCTAATTTAAAGAGCTATTTTGGAATCTAAAATTGGACTTAGACTGAAAATTTTGACTTCTTAAAAAAATTCAGGGAAAATTATGGAATGTTCTCGGACTAATTTCAGATATATTGCAGCATGCGGGACAGATGGGTAATAATTTTTTTAAATTTTTAGGCCGGAATTAAGTTTATTTAAAACATGGCAATTAAGCTACGTGAATTACACTTTTTCGTGCACGGTTGTTACATTTTACACTTTGAGAAAATATTTTGGTCAGTAGTTTAAAATAAAAACCCAATTTTAATACACCATTAAATAGCACTCTTAAAAGCCTAAACAATAAACTATAACTTAACCTAAAAAGTTTTTGAAAATAGACTTTAATAACATGCACGGTAATTACGTTTAAAAGGGTGCGTAACTGGAAGAACAATCGGAATTAGCGCTAACTCTCAACTGAAGGGTTCAGCTCATCCCCTATCAACCGTTGCAAGAAAACCTGTGTTACGGCATTGGAAAAATCTCTCGCCACTTAAAATCTCCCTGCCACAACCAGAGTATGGTCGCATTTATATAATGCCATGGTAATTATACATATTTTTAAAGGACAAACTTTAACTTGAAGTTTCGTTTAGTAATAATTTATTATTTTTAATAACTAACATATTTTCATTCTGGTAGGATCCTACTTCAAAATTATCCAATATTATCTCATCTAGGACATGAAATTGCACTTTAAATTAGAATCACCCATATCATATTTGTTACATTTGAGCATTGCAGCCATACATGTTACTATTATACATTTTCATACAAAGATTACAACCACAGTAGTTATCAAACGAATCAGAGTTTGCTCATTAAGTTAAACTTGTCTTATCTTTCATATACATTTATGTTGATATTAGTGCACTGTTGATCTAGTGAATAATGACAGGTATGTAGTTTTTAAATTAATAAAAACACCTTGAATTATTTCTAAAACCTTTCAAAAAAAGCATTCAGGATTAAATCCTAAATTAAAATTAATGAGAATGAAAATCTTATTATTTTTATTTATTTATATACAGAAAAAGTGAATCCAGTTGTAATATTCGGAGAATATTTGATAAAAAAAAGAAAGAAATATATAAGAAACATCTTTTTCCTTTTGTATTTGGCGTAATAAGAGTGTTTTATGTATGAGGTCCAATTATTAAAGGATCGGTTGGATGGAATCCCTAGATTATTACCTATAAGAAGGGAGTATGGACGGTAGCAGCTATTAACGTTCTTATGCCGATATAATTGGCTACATGTTTTTATAATCCACAATAAAATTCAGGGTGGAGAGGCTAGTTATCAATCGGTTAGCTCTTATATAAGGACTCTTGAAGTACCCAAGGAATAAAGGTCCTGATCTGTCCGAAGGGGCAAAGCAGGTGGGAGGAGGGGAAAAGAGACCCTTAAATTGGGCGCCCTCAACTCTCCCACTCGTAGGAAAAGGGGCCTCACCAATCTGTTTACTGTTGCCTAATGATACCCGGAGAACTCTCTGCCTCTCTTTCTGCCCAAGGCCAATTTTCCGCTAGGATTGCTACATTTGGCCCCATTCAGAACCCCATTCTCGGACCCCGTCCCCATCCCCTACTCGCTGCATTTACAATACACAATGCCAGACAACCCCACTTCAATACTTCACATTTCCTCCTCATTATTATATTATAAAAATATAAAAATTATCATAATTCTTTTCCTTTATAGTGTTCAAAAAGGCAGGTTAACCGATACAAATTATTTATTCTCTAATAACATGCAAATAATACTTTTTTGCTATTTAAAATATTGTTAAATTTGCCTTATGCAATGTTTTATCACACACAGTCCCTCTTCAAACTCTCTCCTCTTCTTAACTCTTCTTAAACTCATCTGGATTCTAATATAATTAATTTCATACTTAATACATATAAATATATTTCTTATTATGAACATTTTACTGTATATATATTTCTTAAACTGATATTGAAATGAATTACATTTAAAAGAAAATTAATGGGACTCGTTGAAAAAACGAACTTTGTTTCTCGTTCATGAGAAAAAATAAATCTAGGTTTTTCATACTTTATGGGGGGGGGGGGCCAAATTTAGAGCTGTTATTCATAGTGATATGATATTTCTAATTATTTATACAAATTTGCATCGGTCACTTAAATAACTTTTGCTCTAGCACAATTTCTTTGAACTCCTTTATACAGATGAGCCTTAAATCATGTAATTCCAATATATTATCTTTATATTTTTTAAATAAAAAAAAAGTAAAAATAATGATAGAGAAGTTAGAAGTTATAGTTAATTACGAGATTAATGTTTTGTTATAAATTGTTAATTTAATAAGTTGGTAGATTTTTTTTTTTTTCTTAACTTGAGCACTCATTATTTCTGTTTCGAATTATCTTGGTTTTTAATTTAGTTCTCTGCATACGGGTTTAAAGGAATTAATTTGGGTTATAGCGAATGATAAATTGCTAACGATGTCACACTGATTAGCCTATTCATTGTGAAGGAGGCACTCTTAGCGCCCACCATTGACATGAAGAGGTTTGCCCCTTTATTTCAGCCAGTATATTCATGACGTTGGCTCTGTGTTAGTTTCAACTCTTAGGCTAATTAGGCCTCAGGAGCCTGAAGGCAGGTTTTTAACGACCCCACCGGTGTCCATACATAATATAAGGCCTCTCATTAGAACTAGAGGAGCAAGGAGATTTCATTAGCAAAACCCTGCGCCATGATTTAGAATCCCTTTGTTGTTACCATGGTAATACTTTTCTTTCCATGCAAAAAAAAAAAAAATTATAATCCGACTTTACCTGTATCTACTTCGCATGTCTTTTTAGTTAAATGTCATTAAAAACGTTTTACAAGGGTATTTGCATATAAAAGTATTAATGACCCTTCAATTAAAATAATATTTAATACATTTTTTTAAAACTTATTTTAATTAGTGCATATTATCACAGAACAAACTTACAAATCTGATAACTATCTTTAAACTAATATTGTCATAAAGCCAAACTCTTGTGCAACATTTTTATATTCGGACATACGGGTTTTGTGTTTTAATAAGATAACACATTTAGTTAAAACACATGTGAGAAACAATCACATAGGTTTGACAGAAAGAGAAAAGAACATTGAGTAAATATAGACTTCCATTGGTGTGGCACATAGCTTCCTCACATCCTATCACGTACTTTATTGAAATTATGCTTTTACAAGCCATTGTTGTCTAATTTAATTGTTTCCCCCGTTTTTTTAATCTATCAAATTGTTTTGATTTTTTTACATGAATTAAAGTATCAAATTAACACAATTTAAAGAGCGCAGACGGTTCACATTAATCTGGGGCTATCTGCGGGTTACTTTCGATAAACTATAAAAGTTCTTTTTAAGCTAGGTGTAAATAAATGAATGTATGTTGGAAGTGAAACAATTAAGCGCAGAAAGTTGAAACTTATATGGGACCAACAATGAGCTAATTATGACCTAACACACAAATTTCATTAAAATCGGACGTGTAGTTTTTAAGATGTTGGTTCGCAAAAATAGAGCGACAGACCGACAGACCTACTGAAAGAGGCGGAACCAAAAAAGTTCCCTGATATCTGAAATGGATTTCTGTCTTGGAATTTTTGAAATCGGAGACCAAAAACTTTTTCGTTCTTCAGAACGATGCTTCCGTTACCTTCGGTAAGCTCGGAAGCAAAAATGTAAACCAATTTTTTTTAAATTTCTAATTGGGGTTCTTAAACCTCGCACAATTGCTCTTTAAATCGAGTATTTATTATTTTATTAATTGTTCCTAGACCCATAGTTATTAAATATTTATGGTGCAATTGCTGTATTGAGAGAAGAGACTGGTTATTAAATTAATGCACCATCAAGGTTGATGACTGTTCAATGACTTCCCAGTCTAATTGGTTTTAACTACGTTTATTTTCTTATTTATTATACCTTTTTTAGCATTGTTATTTGTTACTACACAAGGCATCGCGTGGCTCTATCATTGAAGCGAGCGTATTGCAATAAAAAAAAATAATGTATCACTTCATTACTCAAATACTACTGCTTGTATCACGTTGAAATTTTACATACTTGTTTCAATTGTACTTTAGACGATGTACATGAAGTTTAATTAAAATCGTTACGTTAGAACGTAAGATATTGGTAAAAAGGTTGTTTTCTCTATTTTAAACGTTTAGGTCCGCTTTAATAGTTTTAGCGATCTTTATTAATTCATAGCAGTGTCGTTGTTGGTTTTACTAAAAAATGTTATTTGAAAAAAATGTTCGTCTTATTGAATAGGTGATAATAGAATTTTTTCCCGTCCTGAAATTCCAATTTTAAATTTGAAGCTCACGTTTACGCGTGCATTGCGCGCGAACTCTTGGACGGATGTCGCTGTCCAACGAACGTAGCCTGAGTATTAGTAAAAGGAAGATGTATACCAAATTTCAACTAAATCGGTCAACTTTTACTCAAGTTATCGTCGGACACGTAAACGTTACACACAGACAGACAGACAGACAAGATGCATAGTTTGTTGAATGTAAGAAGCTCGCTTACGCTCGCTTCAATTAATTCATAGCAGTGTCGTTGTTGGTTTTACTAAAAAAATGTTATTTGAAAAAAATGTTCGTCTCATCGAATAGATGATAATAGAATCTTTTCCCGTCCTGAAATTCCAATTTAATTTTTGGACCTCTCGTTTACGCGAGCGTTGCGCGCGAACTCTTGGACGGATCACGCTGTCCAACGAACTTAGCCTGAGTATTAGTAAGAGGAACATGTATACCAAATTTCAACTAAATCGGTCAACTTTTACTCAAGTTATCGTCGGACACGTAAACGTTACACACAGACAGACAGACAGACAGACAGACAAGATGCATATTTCGTTGAATGTAAGAAGCTCACTTACGCCTAAAAAAATTGTCGTGAAAAAAATTGATTTTTTAGGACGATTGTAAGAAATTACTTACTTTCTATTGGTTATTTTTTAAATATATAGTATTATATTCTTAATAACGGAATAAATTATGTTTAATAATATAGTCCTAATATTATTCCTAGAAGACTTTGAACACAAAACTATTTATAGGCACTTCATTTAATTGCTAGGCCTAAATGATTATAGGTAACATTGCCACTAACACCTAGCATGAGACCCGGGCGGAGCGCGGGGAGAAAGCTAGTATATATATAATATATTTGTGTGTGAATGTGAAGTATTGTAACATAAAAATAAAAATTATGTTCTAAAGAATAAATTATTCGAAAACATTATATTCCTATTTTGGCAGCAATTGGAGTTTAATCTTGATAAGGATTCAGAGGGTTAGATATTTATAGAATACCGTCATCATTATTTTTAATATATTTTCTTGAATTAGAGCGTTTTAATTTCTATGAAGTGACGATATTAAGTTTTAAGTTTTTTAAAAGGGGAGTTTTAAATTTATTTTTAAAACGAACTTTGAATATTTAATTAGAAATTATCAGTACAGCGTTTCCTATTGAAAAGTTAAGAACGTAGAGGAGCCTCACTTTTTTTACTTATTTTAGTTTGTCTTAAAAATAATAGAAGGAAAAGGATCATCTAAACAAAAATCTCAAATTCATCTAAATGGGTAATTAGGAGAAAATGTATTGTTGAGGCAGTACTTAACGTTTCATTGACGGTTTTGAATGGCCTTGTAAGCTTTCCTAATCACGGAGAGGAGGTGAGGAGACAAAAGACAAGGGACCCCTGGATCACTAGACTAATTAGCCCGGCCATCAGAGGGGGTGAATTGGGGTGGCTTCACAACAGGGGGCTCTACCTACTTGTAATTAATTTGTAAGACAGACATATTGTGTCCGAAGAGACTAATAATCTCTTTAGCTATCAATATTGATTAAACCTGGCGGAGATTTGGAACGATGGTGTACAATGGGAAGCCTTAGCAATTCACTACAATATCAAGCCGGGGAATGGGATACTCATTATACCTCGGCCTCAGGGCCTTCTTGTACCTTCCTCTCCTATCTGAAGCTATACTAACTCCCCTTTTCCTCTGTCAATCTTTGTAAATTCTACCTCATAAACTGCAAGGGTTATTTTAATTTAATAAGTGGTTTATAATCATCAATAGATCATGATCAGAGTTTATTTTTTGTTCAAAAATATCCAGTGAGAAATTACCTAGAAGTGAAATTGTTTAATTGAAACTATAAAACCACTCTTCGGGTTTTAGATTTCAATATTCGAGTTAACTGAGTTTAAAATGAAGCCACAAATGAGTTTTTGTTTTCTATCTTGCAAATCGAAGTTCTCATCATGTTATTTTTTACAAATAAAATAACATTTTAAACATCATGTTATTTTTTACAAATATATATAACATTTTATGATTCAATTTTATTTGCTTTTTACCACCAATATGGTGTTTAAAAAAAATTTCCCTCCTCTAACCACCCCATAAGACCTAGTCCTATAAACAGAAGTTGATGGAATCCCTAAAGAAAAGATTCAGAAATGAATATTTAGGTATGTTTCAGCAGAGAAAGAAACACAGCAGAGCTGAGAGGATTTTGTCTGTTGGTAAAATTGTTTTAGTTGGTTCAGATGGCAAGAAGAGACTTGATTGGCCTTTAGAGCCTATTATAGAAATTCACCCGGGCAGAGATGGCAAACAGAGACTCGTGCGCTTGAAGACACAAGCAGGGGAGTTGCTGCGACCTGTCCAGCGAATTGTCAGACTAGAAGGGAGCTAGGATTACAGCTGTTTGGCCGAGAAGATGTCATATAATAATAATAATAATAATTTATTTCCACCATACATAAATACGTGTTTCAAACAATTATTTTTTTTTCTTTCTTTTTTGGTAGTACATAAAATAATAATTGGTGAGGGCCCGAAATATATATTTGACAGTATTTTTGACAGTATCTTTGTTTTTAGGGTTTCGAGGTAGTTCGTCCGTCCGTCGCATCTTGTATATATCAACTCCCGGAAATATCATTGGACCACAGAGATGCATATTCTTGCCTTATTTTTAGAACCTGTCCTAATGGGGTAGCGTAGGGGGGGGGGACATTTTTTTGCGTTTTGTTTTAATTTTTTGGGGGGTAAAATGGCCGCCATTTTGGAAACACGATATATTTTTGTAAACGAAATTTCAATACCTTTAAAATGATACCCAACTTAGAATTTTCAAATAACAGAAATTTTGGGGCTCCATAGTTACGGCCCCCTAAAAATTTTAAAATTTGACTTTTTTTAGATCAACTCCCGGAAATTTCATTGGATCTCAGAGATATATATATCTATGTATTTTTGCCTTTTTTTAGGACCTATTCTAATGGGTCAAAATGTACCCCCCCCCCCCCCCCCTAGCAGGGGGGGTACATTTTGGGTTTGTTTAAATTTTTTGGGGGGTAAAATGGCCGCCATTTTGGAAACGCGATATATATTTGTAATCTACATTTCAATACCTTTGAAATGATACCCAACTTGAAAATTACAAAAAATATAAAATATTGGGATCTATTCGCAATTGATCGCAGATCGCAGAAATTTGGAGTGTTTAAGTCCGCAATAGTTTTTCTGTTTATGGGCAAAAAAGTTTAACTTGTATACCAAATTTCAAGTCTATAGCTTTAGTAGGTCGGGAGATACACTCCAAGATGCGACGGACGGACGAACTACCAAAAGCATAAGGGTTTCTAGGACGACCTCGAAACCCTAAAAAGTCAAATTTTAAAAATTTTAGGGGGCCGTAACTATGGAGCCCCAAAATTTTTGTGATTAGAAAATTCGATGTTGGGTATCATTTTAAAGGTATTGAAATTTGGTTCACAAATATATATCGTGTTTCCAAAATTGCGTCCATTTTACCCCCCAAAAAATTAAAAAAAATGTCCCCCTCGCCTACTGCCCCATTAGGACAGGTGCTAAAGATAAGGAAAAATACAAAAAAAAAATTTTGTTTAAACAAAATAAATAAATAAATAATAATAATATACTCATGAATTCTTGTGACCGAAGAAACCCTTTTAGTAACTTGCTGGCAAGTACTTGACGGGATTTTTTTACTTTGCATTAAATTTTGACTTTGTTATGGAAAAGAAAATTATTTGGTCAGTCAATGTAGAACATTTGAGGTAGTAAAGTTTTTAAATTAGGAGGATCATTTTATCGTAGATGTTACAAAATTATTAAGAACAAGGCTATTTAGTCCAATGTACTTTGGGACAAAGGAATATTTTTTATTTATTTATTTATGATACAATACAGTGGTAAGAATAAAAATACATTTTGAAGTAAAACTTATAACAAATATGAGCCTTAAAACTGGGTTTTCTTACTGTCCACATAAGCCTAAGCTTGAGCGCGGCACAGTTTTCATCTTTGGGAACATAGATGTACATATAGATATGGATTCCAATGAGTTATAATTAGTGCTTAACCCGCGTCAAACCCGCGTCCAACCCGCTTCTAACCCGCGTCTAACCCGCGTCAAACCCGCGTCAAACCCGCGTCCAACCCGCGTCTAACCCGCGTCTTACCCGCGTCAAACCCGCGTCCAACCCGCTTCTAACCCGCGTCTAACCCGAGTCCAACCCGCTTCTAACCCGCGTCTAACCCGCGTCTAACCCGCGTCAAACCCGCGTCTTACCCGCGTCTAACCCGAGTCCAACCCGCTTCTAACCCGCGTCTAACCCGCGTCTAACCCGCGTCTTACCCGCGTCTAACCCGCTTCCAACCCGCGTCTAACCCGCGTCCAACCCGCGTCTAACCCGCGTCAAACCCGCGTCTTACCCACGTCTAACCTGAGTCCAACCCGCTTCTAACCCGCGTCTAACCCGCTTCTAACCCGCGTCTAACCCGCGTCAAACCCGTGTCTTATCCGCGTCAAACCCGCTTCTAACCCGCTTCTAACCCGCGTCTAACCCGCGTCCAACCCGCGTCTAACCCGCTTCCAACCCGCTTCCAACCCGCGTCTAACCCGCGTCCAACCCGCGACTAACCCGCGTCAAACCCGCGTCTTACCCGCGTCTAACCCGCGTCAAACCCGCGCCGTTATGCAAAATGCTACTTTCCGCACTCGACGCGTAATGTACTATTCAATCACTATCAAAAAATATTGAGATTTATTTTTAGATATTCAGGCAATAATTAATAAATCACGCCTTACCGTGCCTAAACCTTTACTAACTTAATCATGACCACTTCTTTAAAATTCTAAAATAAAATCTACGAGTGTATACGTAGTATAATAATTTCTAAATTATATTGATAACTGCCAATAGAGATTTTCGAAAATGTTATCCCTAAGGGGAACATAAGGCCAGAGTAAGAAAAGAAGGGGAATTGAGCCCAGAAATCTTCAAAAGTTAGGAAGTTAATACTTGAGAAAGAGCTCTTATTTTGGATGTAAGCATGTATATTAATAAAAGATAATTCCAATTTCAACCAAGGGATGTAAAATGACATGGGGAGGGGGGGGGGGGTACAGAAGGAAAATTCCACTGCTTTTCCTTTTTAAAAATTTAGTCGGAATAAATTACTAATTTGGGATATTAGCAAATTATCTTATCAAAGGGGAGGGGGTATAGAAATAAGGGGGAGGGATAGAATCTAGATATTCTCGCTTTGTAAAATAATTTAAATGCAATTTTTAAGTTTTTGGTAGTTTTCATACTACGGAAAGTTAAATTTTAATTTAAATCAAATTATAATTATTATTAACTACGGGAAACAGACAGTGAAAAATACACTCCTGTGCCGGGATTTGAACCACGGGCCTCTATATTTCCAGTATAGTGCTCTTCCATCTAAGCTACGCAGGAGAATGATTTTTCACTACCGTAATTGATAACTAGTCCCGAATCCAAGCTTTCAATATTCATATACATTTAGACAGTCAATATTTATGACATTAGAACTAAACCAGAATTAACGCTTATAATTATAAAGTACTCAATTAGTACCTGTACCTTGTACAATCAATTCGAAATTCAATTTTTAAGTTTTTGGTAGTTTTCATACTACGGAAAGTTAAATTTTAATTTAAATCAAATTATAATTATTATTAACTACGGGAAACAGACACAGGATGTGTCTCCCGGCACAGGAGTGTATTTTTCACTGTCTGTTTCCCGTAGTTAATAATAATTATAATTTGATTTAAATTAATAATTTAAATGTTTCTTGATGGTAGTTTATAAATCCATTAAATTGAAAATAAAACACCCCGTAGCGAAGCACGGGTATTCAGCTAGTTATATATAAGTAAGTGATTTTATAATTTATATTTAATGATAAGCGTAAGGAACTTCGTTCCTACCGAGTGTCCCGCGCGCACGTATTTTTATTTTAATTTTTACTCTAATGTTCTGGTATTTTTTGAGCCGCTACCATTGGCGGGTATGAGAAGATGAACTCTGTATGGGTAGTTCCTTCCGAGTTTACCGAAGGTAGATATGTGAACGTTTTGAAGAACGAAAATGTTATGTCTCCAAATGGTCTCCTGTCTGTCTGTTGGTCAGTCCAACATTTTTGGCAACCAACATATTTTAAAAAATACTTCTCCGGTTTTAATGACATTCAGATGGTAGGTCATAATTGGCCTATTGTTGGTGTTTTAACCTTCTGTGTCCATTGGTTTCCTTCCACATGGGCACGGGCACAAACGTTTTATTATTAACACAAATTATTTTAGCTCACCGATGATTAGATTTCATTTATCTAAGAAGACAAATAAAAGTCAAGGAGATAAAAAAAAAGTGTCTGACTAATATGATGCCAGAATTTTGTGTGTAAGTTAACCTTTGATGCCTTTTATGAATATGTGGACGGCTAAGTTTGTCTGAGGGACATAGCTTGGCAATAGGAATTGAGAAAAAGACAAACCGGTGGAGAGCGGCTTTGTCCCACCCATTTTGGTGGACAATGTGATTTTCATGATCTTGAGTACAAAATTCAATAAACCAAAAATTAAGATTATGTTAGTTTGTCACTTGATAGGTTAGTTATTCAAATATTACTCCAAATCAAAGTGGTCTCCTACCACGTGTCAAATTAACATCAACTTAATTTTCGGTCTAATAACTAATTCTGTACTCGGGATCATGAAAATCACATTGTTCACCATAATTGTTTTGGTGGGACATGACCGCTCTTCACCGATTTGGTTTTTTAAATGCCTACTGCCAAGCTATGTCCCACAGACGAACATAGCCAACCACATATTCTTAAAATGCACCAAAAGATTAACTTATACACATAATTCTAGCTTTATGTTAGTCAGAAACTTTTTCGCACGCTTAATTAATTAAACATTTGAAAAAACAAAACATAAAAATGTATGATACTTTCTTATTGCTCTATGTCTTCAGGAGTGTTATAGAAGTCTATAATTGATGAACAGAATCTATTACCTACTTAAGGAATGAGAGGACATAGTAAATTGTTAGTATGGAAATGATACATTATATCAAATAATTGTGATATTTATCATTTTTAAAATTATTATTTTTTATTTGTATGTAAGATACATAGGGTAGGGCGGGGCTAGTTGAGCATAGGGGTAAGTTGGGCAATTTAAATATCTCTAAAACTACGCATTTCACAAAAATACTTCAAATGACGGAAAGAGGGGTACGAGGAAGGAGAACGCATCGCGTGACCTTTGGTTGCCCCACGACAATCGAGAAAGAAAACAGACACATTTTTCAATTTTCATAGTAAAAAGTAAAAAAAATGGTGATCGCTATTTTTCTCCTAGACTCGTACTTACTCAACCAAATACAATCACGCATGTGTTGATATTTTACGTATTTATTGTACTTTTGATTATAATTAGCTATTTAGTCCCACGTCCACCCGATATTTTTCATAATCTAACTTTTTATCAACAAGTCTAGTCGGGGTTAGTTGGGCAGGCATGCTCAACTTGCCCCACTCCTCTACCGCTACAAAAAGTTAAATGTTTATTATTTTTTAGAAGTACTTAACAGACTCTGGCAGACTGCTAGTCATGCCTTTTTATACTTTGTAATAACAATTTGTAAAATAATTGCATTTATATCATTTTGAAATTATTATATATAAAAAAAAAAAAAAAATGTCCTGCATATCATTTTAGGATGCAGACATATAAAAGAAAAACGTCAATTCAACAGTCAACAGTCAAGTAAAGCTGCAAAATTGCAAAATCTGTGATGGCCGAGTACAAGAGCATGAAAGCAGCTGTCAAAGAATTTAACGTTAAACGAATGACTCCCACAAGATACTTTACAAAATTAACCCATTAATCCAAAGTGGTAACCCATTCATGGGTTATTAGACAACACTTGTCTAATAACCAAGAAAGTTCTTTGAAAAAAAATATATTTTAAAAATAGCGTCGATATTTTATTGTTTATTCTCCTAAAGATACCCGTCGTCTGAAAATTAATAATAAAGCATTAATTTAAGTACAAAGACTGGAATAATATCCAGATAAATAATAAGTTATGTCGTAAAAGTGTGTTATATTTGCTTTAGATTTTTTTTGTTATTTTTCACTGTACCTACATTAGAGATGAAACTTAAAAAAATATATATTTGATTATCGATGAAGTTTTATCGTAGTTTTAAGTAATTGCCATAACACTATTAGACCTATTCTTTTCATTGCTCAACTTGCCCCATGCCCTTGCTCAACTTACCCCTGCCATGGGGCAGGTTGAGCAACTAGGAGGTTTCTCGCATTAATGATAATATTTTCTAAATCAGATCTGAAATAATTTTATTTTCTGAAGACATTTAAAGAAGGGTAAATTACTTATCTAACATTGAAAGAATCAAGTAAATCGGATGCACCGTTTAGGAGTTATTATAGATTATATAAAAAATTGCTCAACTAGCCCCGCCCTACCCTACATGCAAAAGGTCTTAGTCAAAATTGAAAATAAATTAACCAGGCTTGAAAATTTCCCAAATTAGGGACCAAATATTGCATCAAAATTAGATTTTTTTTTTCTTATTAAAACACCCTCGAAGGCGCAACAAAAAGAAAACACCATTGTCAATTAAGGGAGGGCAACAACCAATTATGGATAAAATATCTATTTTTATAAAAAGAGAAGCTGGTAGAAAAATAATTAATTAGCTTATAAAACGCATACATACATAATCAAATAAAAGAGGTTGATAAAGGATTATTTCGGTGGTAGTGGGATGGTGTAGCATCGAGGTTTTGACCAATAATAAAATTATAAAGAGTGTATACAATATACAGTCCACCTTACTTTGCCCCACAGATTATATTATGAAAGACCCTGCACAAAGCTCCTTTATCTACATAATATGGCGAAAAAAATGCTGTTGTTGGGTGGGAAATTTGATTTGCATTTTGGTTGTGTATATCCAGCGTAGAGGGCCTTTGAACTTCAAAATGCTCTGTATGATTTCATTACATGGATCGGATTAAGTAGACTCCTGGAAAAAATAGCATACATAATAATTGGATTAAAGGAACAAAAAAAGTAAGATGTTCCCCTGTAATATCATTTTTGCGGTTTTCAAAAAAAATATATATTGAAAAATATGATTGATTTCTTTATCCGGCGGTGAACACAAATGAATAGATAATTTTTGCTGTGGAAAACGAGTGTAAAGATCATTCGATAAGCTGAATGGGGAATGATAAGTCAATATAGTCTGTATAGACTAGAATACTCCCCTATAGAGTCCGGTATACACTTTTTTACAGGAGGGAAGGACACGCGTCCTTCCCTCCTCCATAGCTAAATAAATCTCAACTTTTTATTCGGAAGTTTTAAATAGAAAGTCTATGATAGTCAATACAGTGGTATCTGCCTTACCGGGGTATCTGCCTCAAACTCCTGAAGTCAAGTGTTTTAAGTCGTCATCTTTAGAGTTACGCGAAAATCTGGAATAGAAAGAAAGATTAAAAATCAGGGAAGTATACTTGTATCCAAGTACTTTTTTAGGTTTCGTAGATTATTAAGCATATTTATACTTTTTAGGGTCCGTAAGCAAAACCAAGGACCCTTATATTTTCCTGCGTGTGTCTGTCAGTCCGTCCGTCTGTATATGCACCGACTTGGTTTACTATAAAGTGCAATAGTATAGTATCAAAGATGGAGCTGTAAATTATTTTAAACTTATTAAGTCGAGTCGATATTTAAGTGACGAATTAAAAATAGACGTCCAATTGGTGTGGCACATAGCTTCCTCGCATCCTATCCGCACGTACTGTATTGGTTTTATACTTTTTTTACAAGCCATTATTGTGTAATTTGTTTAATTGTTTCCCCATTTTTTAATCTGTCAAAATTGTTTTGATTTTTTACAGGAATTAAAGTACCAATTTAGCGAAAGATAAAGAGCGCAGACGGTTCAAACTAATCTGGGGCTATCTGCGGGTTATTTTCGATGAACTGTAAAAGTTTCATACAAATCAGATAAGTACGTTTGAAGCCATGGTGTAAATAAATTAATGTTTGTGAGCATGTGGAAGAGAAACGAATGAACGCAGAAAGTTGAAACTTATATGGGACCAACAATGTGCTAATTAACCTACCCCCAAAATTTCATTAAATTGGACCCTGTAGTTTTTAAGATATGTTGGTTCGCAAAAATTGAACGACAGACCGACAGACCGACAGACCGACAGACCGACAGACCGACAGACCGACAGACTGACAGACCAACAAACCGACAGACCGACAGACAGAAAGGTAACCAAAAATGTTCCATGATGTCTGAAACGGATTTCTGTCTTGGAATTTTTCGGTAAATTTTTATTGCCCTATTATAAGGTATTTGCATGAATTATTTCTAAATTTTAAGACTACCCTTATAGGGTGGTTGGGGGGGGGGGGGGGGGGGGCTGGAGTATTTTTACCCTCTGCCCACAAGGTGAGTTCCTCGAATGTATACCACAAGGTCGGGTGGAATATCACCCATTGAAAGTATTGACTGTAAAATAATTAAATAATTTTTTTAGGATAGCTAGGATCAGTTAAAAGTAAAATAAAATAAAATATTTTAGTTTAACGACGTTTCGGAAAATATATTTCCTTCTTCAAGGTAAGGTTGTGAATGATTTTATTTTTCAGGATAAGTATACATTTAGGAGGTACAGAGTGGGGGTAACCAGTCTCATATACCGCATGTAAGAATGATACGTAAAAATGTCAGGAGAATCATTATATTGGTCTTAAAAAAACCTTGTGCATGTAATATTCCTTGAAAAAGACTTTTTAATAAATGTAGGGGAAACAAGGTCGGGTGAAATCTCACCTCAGAGATATAACATGAGTTAATAATTCGCGTAAAACGATAACTGCGATCAAACGGCCCTACAAACACTATGACTAGGACCTAGTTAGAGGATACACGGAGGGATGATTAAGTTTGACACTCTCCGCGCATGTTCATCAGAAATCAAGAACGGCCGGGTGGTTTACAACCCAACCTTGTGGGCAGAGGGTTCTCAATAAACCAATAAGGAATGCAAAATTTAACATATATATGTATATATATTTAATCTACTTGTCAGGATCTGTCATTTATGATACCCCACAAAATATATTAAAAAAAAAAAAAATCCCCCTTATTTTTATCGCCCATTGTTAGGTATTTGCGTGAATTATTTCAAAATTTATAGTGTGGTTGGGGGAGGGGATTTCTTTTACTATATTTAACTCATTAAGACAATAAAGAATCCAACATTTAAAATATGTATTTGTATTTAAAATATTTGTAACCTACTCAACATCAGCTTTCATTTGATACCCCACTCAAAAATTAAAAAAAATTAAAATATTTGAATTTACCACATTTTTGTGAATTATGCATGCGCATATTAAATTTTTATTTTTCTCTTTATTTTTGCTATGTGTGGACCAAAAGGTTGCGCTACTATTTAAAATTTCAACATTTTAGCTTAAACGGTTCGGGAGATATGAACAAAAAGCGACGGACGGACAGACACATCACTCTCGGCCCAAGGGTTTTGAGAAGGATCTTCGAAACCCTAAAACAGTTCAATATACTTTACTGCCTACATCCCTTCTTAAAAATAGATTTCTAAATAAAGTATTAAATTCTAATAAATGATGTAATACATATTAAACAAAGTAAACTGTGCAATAAATGGATTTTGTTTTTTTAATTTATCTTATATCGTTTTTAAGTAGTACATCTATATCTATGGTGTTATAAATTCACATTAAATTAGCCGAAATATTATAAAATCAAAATTAATTATTTCCTATAAATAAAATTATTATATAAATATTTTCCTAATTGTATTCAAACAGAATAATCGTTGTGCAAGTATTGATATCAATAGTAAAATAAATATGAACGCACCGCCACAAAATATTGTTTATCTCCGATTCATACAAAATATGAACATTTTATCTCTGTTTATAGATGCGTAGAAAGTGATTATTTTCGTAGTTGTATTCATTGCGCATGCGGGTTTTATAATTCATAATGCATTTTGCTTTGCTCGTGTGGTTTTTACTACACTCGCATGCAATATTCTATTTTCCGCATTATAGATGCGTATGTACTATTTCTTCGTTTCTTAATATTGTTTTTTTAATTTCCAGAGGCAGCTTTCGGCCTCTCGGCCATAATCAGTGCTGGGAAATGGCATAAGATAAAACCCAGTCAAGTAGTCACTTATGATACAAAAATAAAAATCTAAAAATAAATCTGACTCAATTTCTATCTTCTACAACGGCACTGAAGAGGGCCAATTTGCCGTGACTGGGTCTGGAAATTTAAAAACATACTCGTATTTTAAGGCGTTCGTTTTATTAAACTTTTGTATTCAAACATATTAATTGTATTTGGCTCAATGCTAAAAATAAATAGAATATTGTTTTATTATTATTAGTAGTAGCTTATTTGTCAATTTGACTACAATTATGCTTACTTTTATTAAGTTCCCTCGAAACAAATGATATTGGGTTTTCTGAGCCATCAGGATATCGATGAGACAACAGCCCCAGTCCCACAGGGGGGTTTTCTCATCAGTAGCTAATGAAAGTAGCAATTCCGAGTTAAAATGACCAAGAAGTGTGACATTTGTAACTGCATTTTAGTGATGACGTCGGTTCATTGTAGATTTATTTTCAGCTGGTAAATACGCACTCTTAAGTCTCAATCAAAGTCAATTCTTCTAATCCACCCGTTTTTTTTATTTCTTTTTTACAAGTATGCTTATGAGTGGAGGGAAGAGAAAGGCGAATTTAATTTTATATTTCAAGTTCCGCATCAACATTCAATTCATCTAGAACAATCTGTCTGACAGTGTATATTGGCAGATGCAAAGTTGATATTCATCAATAGCAATAATAATTGTTCACAGTTTGTATTTTATATCAGATTCCTGAGAAATAGCTTACTCTTTAGTTATAAAAATTGTCAGTAGTTGAAATTTACAATTCAGTACTTTACTTTATATATATAATATGTCTACGTTCATATTTCTTTGTAAAAGTAGTAATAGGTTCTAAGAAATTTAAAGGCTTTCTTTACGAAGACACAGGACGTTTTCCTTGGGTAAAAACTGCTTGGAAAGCAATCACTATTATAACAGGTTGTCTGCGGACGGCTTTTCGACGTATTTTGAATAAATTGAGGGAACGAGCCCCAAAGTATTTGAGGGCTGTTAGGTAGTAAAAGAAGAGAGGAGGAACCCATATAATGAGGAAGCCTCTGTACCGGGGGATATATGTGTGCCATTCTCTCCACGCTGCTTCGTGGACTCTTTCTTATTGAACTAATTTGGGTTTAGGGGGGGTCCTGCGGTCCTCTGATCGCGTCACTTTTACCAATCGGGAGAGGGGGTTTGAGAACCGAGAGACCTCATTAAAGCACCCCCCTCGTCATTACTGCGAACTTGTCCTCTAGGGAAGCATAATTATAGGCGCCCCCAACCTACTCTAACTAAGCGAATTTCGTCTCCGGTTTTCTCTTCTCCCCTTATCTTCCTTCGGGATTTTTTCCCCCAATCCCTTTCATCCTTTGAATCCTTCAAGTTGAAGGAGACAAAGCTTTGAAATATTTTAGTCAGTTCTGGATTTCGGTTAAACCTGTTGAACTTTTGAATATTGTCCTCCCTTGGGATTCTTTTTTTTATCGACTTCTGTTGCTATTTTTTCTGAAAATCTGTTGCTTTTTTTGTTAGTAAAGATATCTTTGTACACATCGAAATTGCAGTACACAATTACACAGTACACAATTCTGTAACTTTGTTTTTAATATTGCCTTCCTTATATAAGTAATGTTCTTTCCTTACCTTCCTTCCTTATATCAGTTAAAGGTGGCCATATTCGTTACGGTATATCTGAGATGTGCGCCTGTACAGGCTCACCCCTCAGGTAAAATTTATGGCCGCCTTAAAACATTCCTCTTCAGAAATCGTACCCTGATGATTGTTGATTTTTGGACCAAAGATTTATTAAGATTTATGATTTCCTGCATCCAATTGTATTACTGTTTAAAGTCTTAAGAAACTATAATTTCATTTATACATAGAGTCGAAATTTGATCTGAAGTAGGTAGCAATACAACAGCGACGTATGATATTCTCTCTTATTCTCTTTCAACTTCAACACTGGTAAGGTATTTGTTATAGTTGTTTTTCAATAAGGTGTACATTTTAGAATAATAAATTACTTGTGACGCTAAACAATAACTTTTAATTTATTTTATATCAGTATATTATTTGATTTGTATGTAGTTTAATTTAATTTTCATAAAATAAAAATCTTTCTAGTGTATACAATATATATATTTTTTATTAATCACATTTTTTGATACCATCAAAAAAGGCTAGTAAATCAAGAAAAAAAATCCATCTTGGGACACACAGTATATAGTATATATATTTTTGCAGTTTCTTTTATACGTCCTGATCAACACATTAGGTTATTACTTATCTACTCGATGTGATTATCAGTGTGGAACACTATCACATCTGGGGTTTGGGATTAGAACTCACTAAATACGTCGGTGTTGGTGTTTAGGCCTTAATAGCGGAACATGCTAACCACCCAGCTACGCCGGTCCTCAATATTTTTGTTGATTTATAATTTTTATATCCAGGAAATGCTTTAAAAGGATAAATTATATTCTTCGTCCTGTCTCGCCTAAATAATAATCACTTATATAATTCAATATCATTTATTAATTGTGGCGCTAATATTTAATATAATACAGTGAAATCACTTCACAAGATTATGTATTTATATTTCTTATAAATTCAGCCAGGTGACTGAATATCCGAGTTGCTGATTTTTCTTTACAATCAAAATATCGTTCTCAATTTAAATTCATTTGAATAAATCATTATTTCAAGATAATATTACTTGAGCTCTAGGCAGACAGTCAACTTGAGGTGAAAAATTCCACAAACGTGTAACATTTCGAGCTTGTTTAAAATGAAAATGTTATTTAATAATATCTAACAAGATTATTGATGATGGTTGAAAATGAAAACAAGAGCAAAAAAACCAGCAAGTATTGGATTTTGCTTACTGTTTCCTGCTTACCATCAAGTTTTAAGTGATATTACTCATTTTAACTTAATTAAGCTCCGTATTTTCATTTGTTTATAGAAATACAGATTAATTAAAGTGTCCCTTATTTTTATTAAGTAAGTACCTACATTAACATTATTAAATCTTTTAATTTTTTTTTTCATTTAATTCTGAAAAAGAGAGAAAATGAAGGTAGGTCATATCGATTTAAATGTTGAGGGTGAGGGAGGGGGTACATATGTCTAAAGGGTTTTCTTAGTTTTACTCTTTTTTTCCTATAAAGAAATCAAGTGGAAAGAGTGCAAATTGTTAAGGATTGGACGGGACCGGGGTGGAGGGGATTTTAGCTCGAGTTAAAATTCTAGACGGAGTGGGAGTAAGAGCCGTGTCCCCCTCCAGTAGGATGAGATAGGGAGGGGGTTATTGTTAACAAGGCACCATGTTTGTTTAGTGCAAATAAGAGTTCTGGCAAGTGGAAGAGAGAGAGACGCTGGAGGGAGGAGTCACTGTTAGATTATTACGGTATTCATTAGACCTCCCTAATTACTCCTTCCTTTAATGAATAAGCTCTAATGAACCACTTTCTGTTAATTAAAGGGGTGCCGGGGGGACGTGGGGGGGGGGAGAGAGCTTGAATAAAAGGCAGGGAGTAGGGGGGGGGGGGAGGGTAGCTGCCGGCGGCTGGAAACAAGGCTAACACGGGGGAGTAGTAGCTAGAGGGAGAAACGCTCCAAAAGACTAAAACGGAGGTAAAACTGACGCTCATTACTCGAAAAACCTTTATAACGTATTTGATAACTAAGGGCGCCCCCCCCCCCCCCCCCTGCCAATTACCGACTACGAATGTTCAAACGAACAAAATAACCATTTCATTCCAGTTAATTAACAAGAACGGCAATTATTGTTCGGAAGCAACCCCCTCCCGGAGAAGCCTAAACTCCAGAATTATACCTTGGAAAATAATAATAATAAGTCTGATTAAAGCTACTTTTCAGCGTCCCTTTTCATTACGCGGAATTAATTATTGAGCTCGCCTTAGACTCTCATTTGTATTTATGTTAATTTTCACTGTTTTAACTTTAACCTAATTAATTTTACCGTTTCCGAGAACTTTTTTCTTTTTTTTTGCAGCAGTAGCAAACTCTCCAGATATTAAAAAACTTAGGCACTTATAATTTTTTTTATTCATATTATTTTATTTAATTCGTTAATGAAAAACTTTAAATGAGTGAATGTAAAGTACTCATGTATTCGACGGAGGAAATGTCGAGTTTGTTATAAGAAAATTCGCTGTATTTATTTATTTATATTTTTCCCCTCTCTCTAAATGTTTCTTAAAGATATTAATTTACTTCTGTATTGAAAAGAATAAATTAGATTTTACTTGAATAAGCATCGATTGAAAATACTAAGCTGCATTAATTAAAATGAAATAAACTCTCTTTTAATTAATTTACTTAAAATGTTTAGTTTGTAAACAATATTTTATAAAGAGAGTTTCATTTATAACTAATTCATCGTTTGGTTTTGAACATAAAAATTAAATTAAATTGAGGAGCTTTAATTTTAATTATTTTTTTAAGTTAAAACTAAATTGATATACTTACTTTATTTCTTTTATACTAGTTGTCGTGGCGTGCTTCAGTGCTCTTCACGCCAAGCTGCCATATAGTTGCTGGATATAGTCAAATTTCTTTGAATCTTAATCTATCCTTGGCAATTGGTAACGATTAACACTCTAGCAAAGAGAGATAGAGAGGCCAATGCATAAAATCCCCATATCAACACATAAGGTGAAAAGCGTCTCAGCATTTAAGATTTATAAAAGAACGCAAATTACAAACTTTAAAAGATAGCAGGGCACTCTTTTATATTGCAAATTTGAAATGGCCTGGATGGGTATACAAATTAGACAAAGGAATATAAATTCTCCTGTATGTAGAAATAATAATATTCTGTAGTCTAATTATCTATTAAGACAAAGGGAAACTTTGATACAGAAGAGCATCACACATCTGTACATAAAAGTGATAATATCCCTTTGCCTTAATAATTAATTAGACTTAAGGCCATACAATATAATCCTTGAGGTTTGGACTGAACAGTCCAGTAAGTGTGTGGAGGCGGCCTTGGGGCCACCTTTGGACTGCAGTCCCTGAAATACCAAACAATTTTTTTTGCCTTGAGGCCGAAACGCAGGACGGAACTATGCAGTCAGTTGCGGCGTCTAAATGAGTTGACGACAGTCGGCCTAAAGGATTTGTGAAGTTTGTGTAGGAAAGGTGAGGATTCGGTACAGAAATACCCCGAAGAAATCCCGAAGGCTTTTTCAGGAGAATTTCTTGAGGATAAAGGAAATCCTCCCCTGTGCGGGCGAGGATTTGAAAGAGGAAATTCTGGAGGCTTTTTTCTTGAGGATTTCCTTTTCATGTATGGCCACCAAGGATATTCCTAAAAATTGACATTTGACATAACTCGTTTTTTAAATATCTTGTTGTATTTACATTGTTTTTAATATTCTTAAATAAAATTAGTTTAACTCTCGCGTTAAAGCGGCGTATATAGACGATCAACTTGGTTGTCAACATGATCAACATAGTTTTCAACCAAGTTGAAATTCAAGGTGACAACATTTAACATACACATTAAATTAACAAAGTTGTCTACCGAATCTACAGCTTGTTCAATTTTGTTGGGTGTGGTTTTTGGGTTTAAAATGACTAAAGAAATGTTATTCCTCGTTATTTTCGTGTAGGCTTTGTCCTACATTTTTTTGTTTTTTTTATTTTACTCCCACCTGTGGACCAACATAACAACCACCAACGTACAATAAAGATTGACTTCAACATGGCATATTGACTGCAAGGTAGACAAGCAACAAGATGATCGTCTAAAGGGGCATTCAAATAGTCCAGTCAACGAGTACAAAAAATTAATTTTTTTGCTAAAGGTCGGGTATCTATCATTATTAGCTTCAAGTATAGACATAACACGAAATTTCCAATTATTAAAATTTTCACCATTAAATTGAGGAAAC